>ML848730.1:4010-18487 GCA_009831015.1 Picea engelmannii
TGAGGAAAATTTGTTGAGAAACCTTCACTGCATACCTCAGATATGTTGTCTGAAACAGATGTAGAAGGCACTTCCTTCAATGCTTCTTTTCCTTTGTTGTTCTTTGAAGTTTTCACTTGAACCGTGCTCTTTCGTTCCAAGTAATCTTCATACAACACCTTCACCATCTCGGCCATGGAAAACACTGAATCTCTGAACTTCTTCTCGTCTTGAGAAAGTCCTCCTGTAGATGCCATTTTCCTCCTTGATATGTGCTCTTCCCTGGTTAACATGCAAACTCAATTCCAAACGTCAACTAGCTCTGATACCACTTGATCCGTCAGGATTTTTCGAAATGACTATGGTTGAGTTTTATTCGCATGCATTTATTAACCATTGGGAAACTTAACGAAAGAGCGAGAAAAGAAATGAATTATACAACCATTAACATATTTTCAGATCTGAAAACACAATGAAAAACAACAAACCATAATACACAGGTTTGATAACGGAGTTCGACAACTTTGCCTACGTCTCCGGGCCTTTTCTCTGTGAGGGAGGCTTCTTGATTTCTTTTCAAAAGATTATTAGTACATCTTTACAATGCTGATTGGCTTCTAGACTGATCTGGTCTTGTTCGCCATGATCTCTAGAATCTTGCACAACTTACGGCACCTGAAACGGATGTCCCGAGTTCTCAGAAATCGTCCGACAGCATCTCTACCTCAACAACTTTCCTGCCGCAAACTGGCTTAGACCTGGCTTTGCCTCAGCATCTCTGCTCTCCAAAACCGTCCAAAAGCTCTCAAGCATGACCAAATGGCCTCAACATGGCCTTGGTTAAATAGTTGGGAAAGTTGGTTTCCATCTCCAACTTCCTCCCAAGAATTAGGCTCAAAAAAAGCCCAATAACTCCCATTTATGAGTTAATTACATTTAAAAATGGAGTTTAATTACATTTAATTAATAACAAAGTGGTTGAAAACCCACTTTATAACTATAAAATAGTTACAATGGGCTCTAGCCCCTCTTGGCTGGGCAAGGCCCCCTTCAATCGGTCATATGAGTTACCATGTGGCCACGCGCTAGCCCTTGGGCTACGCGCAGGCCACCCCTGCTAGCGTTAGCACTGGTCATATGACGCATGGGCAGAACCGTGGTCTTACCACCCACTTCACATATATATTACGGGTCACATGGCTAACCGTTGGTTATAACCGTAATCAAACGTTCAAACCACGCCCGTATTGACTCCCGCGCTAACCACAATGCCACGGTTACATTACAACACCAAAGACCGCGGGTCGGGCTAAGCCCGACCCGTCCCAACTGCCAACAGATACAACTGTAAACTTAAATACATTTAAGTTCGTTTACATAACAAGTCATAATGGGTGGTCTAACGGCTAGCGGAGGTTTACGAAGGCGTAACTGGAAGGGGAGGTCGCGGGTTCAATCCCGGACCACACCAATTTTTTTAACATAGGCCATATTGGCAAAACCCGGGGTGCCACGTGGAAGCCCGTGATTGGGCCACATGGCACCCTTACATCCAACCGATGCATGCCACGTGTTGATCGCTGATTCGTTCACGCCATCCAACCAGAAGATGCCACGTGTCCATCGCTGATTCGCCCACGTCACTGCCACGCGTCTCTGCCACGTCACTTGCCGTACGCCCAGTCAGCACTGCCACGTCATCTGCCGTACGCCCAGTCAGCACTGTCACGTCAGCCTTCCACGTCATCCACCATACGATGTTGATGTCATCCCGTGCCACGTGTCACCCTTCCAGTGGTGACACGTGTCACCTCGGGATTGGTCCAACCGTACGCTGGAAAAGCCAAAACTGCCTGACACGTGTCACTGCCTGAGGCTACCACGTGTCCTGTATGGATGCCGCCACGTGTCATCTCGTGAAAATGCCACGTGTCACCTGTATGAACGTGCCACGTGTCCTGTACGGATTGACACGTGTCCTGTACGGACTGTACGGACAGGTACAGTCAACATCCCAAAATTTTGCCTGTTTGGCTCGATGGACAGAATGCGATATCTTCTTCATACGGACTCCGTTTGCGATAAAAATCATACCACCGGAATCAGGAAGACGAGCCGGACGCAATGGTGTTGGTTTCGTCGGATTCCGAGCACTTTCATTTTTGAGCATTTTTCATGCCCTAGCAGCCTGCTGAATCCGATTTCGGATCAGGGACCCCATTGCATTTTATTGTTGATAGCAGAAGCCAGAATAACCTCATCTTAGCAGAGGTCATAAAACAATTGGGATTGTCGAAAACATCACACCCACAACCATACAGCATCTAGTGGCTTCGCCAAGGACGAGATCTTAGTGTTAGCCAACAGTGTCTACTGTCATACGGCATCCAACCCTTCAAGGATGAGGTATTATGTGATGTTTCCCCATTGGATGTCTGTGATGTTTTGTTGGGCCATCCATACATTTGGAAGCACCATGCTATTTATGAGTCTTGACCCCATAGTGTCATTGTTACTCTAGGGGGTCATCTCTACAGAATACCAGAGGTAGTTCCAAATATTGTCCCACTTAAATAGTGTCGCAAGGTAGTATCTCATACTACAAAAATCAACTTCTTCACAATCTATTCAAATGGGGAACAAAAGGATACTGCAACCACTACAACCTTGGCCCAAGCAGCTTTTATCCAACATAAGCATTTCGACAAGATTACAGCAAAATACAAAGATTCCTTCTACACATAGTCATCTCAGATAGCCCGATTGGTTGAATAGAGTGAACCCCGACAACATCAGGTTCGTGACAAACTTCCACAAACTGAGCAACACTATGTCTCCAACAAGGCAAGCAACTCACCAAGATTCAGATTTAGCAAACACTTTTTCCTCTCCCCTAGGCACTCAACGCAATGGAGACCATTGCTTCCTAAGGAGGGAGGATTGGTCTAGGTGGATATCAGTGGCCACCCACCTTTTGCAATTGTCTTAAAACAATTTTCTGGCAATTTTGGTAATTTACTATTTTTAGCAGTTTTTCGGGTCCTAAACTTTCGGAGTTGTTTTGAGGCCCTAAACGACATTTTTTGGGAAACGGGGAGCAATAGGGACATTCCTTTGATGTTTCTCACACAAAAATTGTATTCCTTGGATAGATATTTCTAATGATGTATTGAGTGCCCCAAATAGAGATCGTATGTAAATGTTACACCCCTGAGAAGTTGACGTATTAACTACCTCCATCGGGGCCCGCAAACCTTTTGGATTTTCATCTTCTGGGGTTAGGGTTTTGGATTTCCTTATGTGAAAAGGGCCCTTAGAGCCTCATTGTAATAATCATATTCTTGTGAATATGAGTAGCCATCACATCTCTTCTTAGAGATAAGATGCCACCATTCTAGCAAGTCTCTCACTTTGTATTTTTCACAGTCTCTGTACATTTATTTCATTAATATAAATCGTGTATTATTGTTTCTCTGATACATTTATGTTATATTATTGGATATCTGTGATAGCTCTGTGCATTTGTTTATCATATCTCCACTCTCATTTCGTTCAATAATCCAGATCATAGGTATAAGCTCCACCTTGGCTTTAACCTTGAAACATCTTAAAAGAATAAATGCAATAAATGGGATTGGAAAAAGGTTGCATTGAAAATAAAGGTGCAACACACCCTCTACAAAGGCACCCATAAATGAGACACTACAATCCCTTGTATGTCATGAACCCCATGCTCAATATTATTTCCCCCATCCATGTCACTTCATCCACATGACTTAGAGAAAGGTCCTCTTGGGAAACACTCCTAAACATGAGGTACGATTCACCTAATAGGTCACTTTGTCAACCCTCCCATACCTAAACTTGGCAAATTGCATAGGGTCTTTGAGAACTTTTTTATTTTGACGAGGTAGTTTGGATGTACATACTTGAATGGATATTTTATTTATTTGATTTACTCATCATGATGCATTTGACTTGAGATCCTTGGAGGGTGTATTCATTGTCTTTGCAAGACCTAGTTGGTGGATAGATTTGGAAGAACAAGCCTAGCTTGGGATTCCTTGGGGTCTAAAGCCCACAGGTTGGATACCAAGGACCACATTCCAAATAATGATGATTTCCTTTGGAGGCCTGATAGGAAACCATGGAATACCTCACCTAACCTCTTACTATCCCAATGAATTACTCTTAGGGCCAAAGCGCCATACAAAGAGGGCTTGGCATCACCTAGGGTTGAGGTTGTGGTGGCAGAGTGGCTACTCATTGACACTTGGAATGATTTGGTGGGAGATTATTGAGGAGGATATATCACATAAGAGGGAGGCTCTATAAGCCCCAACGACCTCAACCTTCTACTCCAACAACTTTCTCAAGGGGTCAAGACATCACCCTTAGAGGGATGATGTCACCTCAGGGTTTCTATTGTGCAAATTTTAAATTTTAAATTAAATTTTGTATTGTAAATGGGAAAAATAAGGGTTGTTGTCCATTTAATTTGTGATTTACCCTAAGTTTTGTGTAAAAAATCTTGTTAGAGGTTTTTTTCATAAATATAGATCATTTCTATATCATTTTATGATAGCTCTCCCATTGTGAGATGACTATTGTGGCTAAAATTTTCACTATACTTTAGCATTTTTTGTATCTCTCTCTCCTTCAAATGATTTTTGGTATATCTCTTGATGAATGGATGAGATAAGGTGGTGCCCACCTCTTGGAGACTCTTTTTCTTGTTTATGAATGGTTTGTCTTAGTGAAACTAGTGTTTGATCTTGCAACTTTCTTGGTTTTGGTAAGGAAAATCTGCATTATTCTTGCTCATTTCATGATATTGTTGGTTAAAACCCTAGGAGGAGTATAAGTGCATACACCCTCCATCAATTTCTCTTCATTTTCTAGTTTACAAGTTTTTTGTTGCAAGGTATCTTGGAGGAGTACAAGGGTGTACACCCTCCTTGATCTGCCTTGAGTTTGGTTTGCATGCCCTAGGGAGTAAGAGGGTTTACACACCTAGGGATATTGCTGATCTAACTTGTGTTTTAAAGACTCCATTCACCCATTTTTAAAGGAACTAATTTGAAGTTTGCATTGGAGAAATAAATTGTTTTCCTTGGTAAATGTGATTTAGTGAGATATTGATCTTGTTCAAGTTGTAAACTTTTTGTGACGACTTGAGGTAGCTAGAGCCTATTGGAAATCCCACTTTTCATAGTATTCTTGGATTTATATCTTAACAAAAGATACATCCACTAGGGCTGTAACAAATTACTATTCTAATTTGATTTTAACTCTCTTTTCAGCCATCAAGATTTTCTAATAAACTGCCCCTATAAACTACTAGTCCTAGCACACTTTTTGGGTGGTTTGTCTAAGTGTTTTTCTGCCTGAAATATTCTACTATATAAACAACTAGCTACAGCCATAAGGATGAATAATATCTCCACGATACTCATTTCTTACATCCTTGTTTCATTGATAACGTCTTGTGCTTTTATACTGGAGTTATGCTTGTGTTTACTAGCTTATCTCTTGCTTCATTTACTTGAACTTAGCATCTTGTTTAACAGCTTTAATAATAATTTCTCTGCTAATATATATATATTTTGACTGCTGAAAATAGGGACAACTAGATTAAATTGCTTGTCCACCTAACATATATATTTTATACTTGTTTTTTCTTGTGTATTGGGCATGTACTATCATCATTTGTAGGTACTTGAAATTATTGGAAACCATTGATCACTATCAAGACTCATTTCCAAGACACTTCCCTTTTATAAACTTGACCTATAGGGGAATCCATTCATAAGTATCATTTTCCATCTCATTTACCCCTAGGTTCACCCGAGATTCCCCCCTTGAGGTGATCATTTCACCTCTAAAGTTAAGGGAATACCTATCTTAGGTGACAGTGGGTAGGTATTCTCCTAGTTGTCTCCATCTCATGGTTTGGATCGAGATTTTCCCAACCTAAATTTTTTGCAATAACATTTTGGTGTCATTGTCGAGGAGGATTTTGAATCATCTTTCATTCCCTAGCAACACTTTGTCAAGCTACCATCCCAAATCCATTACCCATAGCTTTCCTGGCGATTCCACTTGAAGGATGTTCCCCTTCCACCTTTGATGAGCCCTTCTTGAAGCTCATATGGAGACTCCACCTTCCCATAATCCATCTTCCCTCAATACTCCCCCCCAAGGAGATTTAAATCTTCTAAGGTATACCAAAGAAGGCCTCCTCTCAATTCTCCCATTGTCAAAACTCTTTTCCAAGGTACCCTTCCACTTGCTCCAATGGCTCACCCTTGGGAAAATGATCTCTACAATCCCTTGAAAATGGCCTCCATTCTTGGATATCCCAATACCATGCCGAAAGAGTCTCATAAATGGTTTCCAATGTTTTCAAGAAATAATTTGGTCATCATTGATGATAATCTCTATGTCATGGGTTGAGACATGGAAAATGCAGAAGTGGAACATGAGGATGTGGTAATGTAGCTACTAGCCTCATCATTAACCGAAGATGCTTAGAGGTGGTTCAAAGGTTTACTTGACAATCACATAGCATCTTATGAATAATTTTACAAGTTATTTAAGAACATATGGACAACTAAGAAAGATAATTGGATGCTCGTAGCTCAGTTCAATTAGATAAATAAGGAGAATGAAACATTAAGTGAATTTGACATGTATGATAGATTGTATAGTCAAATCCCAAAATATCTACATCCTATAGTTGCAACTATTTTTCTCCTTTACATGAATGCATTCGATGGGAAATTCCATTTCATTCTAAAGGACAAGAATACCAGCACCTTGGCGTAGGCCAAAGAGTATAGTGAAAAAATTGAAGTGAATCTTCTTGACTCAAAGGTTGATCCTTTTCAGTATACTCATGCCAAGGAAGAGACAAATACTAAGGCTTCCATTAGTAGTGTTCCTAATCCAATTTCCTTCTTTACTAAGAAGATAGCTCATATGAGTACTCAATTTGTCTAGGAACAAAATCAAATCATGGGGGTATTAATCAATGTGAAAAGAAATCAATATGCCTCCAGACCTCAGTTTTCTAGACAACATAGAAGTTCAATATGTTTCAAACCAAGGCCTCAACAAGAGGAAAAGGTCCCTGATACGTTGAACCCAGTTGGAATGGTCAACACAAAATAAACACCATGGTGTTCTCCATGTCAGGAAACTCACCAAGAGGAAGAATGTCCCCGATAAGATGAAGACTCTCCCAAAAGTATGAACTTCATGGATATTATATGTAACTTCCAAGAGGAATAGGTCACACAAGAACATATTGATAAGGCCAGAAGATATGGGGAAAGAGAGGGAAGACTCTGGGTGTTAAACCAATTGACAGATGATTAGAGAAAGGAACTGAGGAGGAGGGAATTTTTGGCATACCCTAGAAGAAGTAAAGCTTCAATTACTTCATCACAACCTTCCACTCCCCCTCATCCATAAGAAACTGATCCCCCTCTATCTACAAATAAGGTGGCCCCACCACTTCCACCTCTAGTACACGAGTTTCTTCCAAAGTCAACTCCAACAAAAGATGAGATCCAATTGAACATAAATGTTGCAACCATGTTTTGGAAGTTGAATATGATGGTCCCTATAACATAAATGTGCAAAATTCCTGTTGTGAGGAGGGAAGTCTTGAATTTATTATATGTACCAACAAAGAATAAGGATCTTCCAATAATTTTGAAAACCATGTATATTTATCAGAAAAGGGACAAAAACCCTCCTTTATATATTTCCTTGGGAATGAATGGCCTCCTCCTAAACAACTGTATGTTGGATTCTGGTGCCTCAGTAAATGTCATGTCTTTGAAGGTGATGGAACAACTTGACTTGAAGACGACCCGACCATATGGAAATGTGTGTGGCATTGATTCTAAGAGGGTCAAGATTAATGGAATTTGTGAGAACATTGAGGTCTTCCTGATTGATTTTATGCATATCAACCTCCTTATGAACATAATAGTGATTGATGTCTTGGACGCTTGGGGATGCTCTTATCAAGGATTCGGTTTTCTTCTCTTGGAGTTTTTATTAGCATGGATATTACCCATGCAAACATTCACATGGGGGATGGCACCTTTGAGGTATTATATAGTCGAGAGCAGACTGAAAAGCATGTGATGGACCCCAACGGTCCTTATTATACAAGTGGGTGAGTTTGATGAGGTTCCAGACACCATTGAGTATGATCCACGAGACTTAACTTTCATGTATAAGGAATGCATATATACACTACTCCCAAGGACAAATGAATACAAATAAAATCTTGCAAATTTCCAAGGGAAATATCCAGGGCCCATCTAGATATTAAAGAAAGAAGATAAATAAATCAAAGAACACAAGGAAGCCATCAAAAATGCAGTCAACTCAAGACCTCCTTCCTATCCTTACATAGAGAATATACCTTACATCAACTATAGTGAATTAATTCTTTCATTCATGTGGGACAAGAAGAAGGGAAAGCCTAAATATGACCAGAAGGACAACAATGATTGGCTTGGCCCTTACATCATCCAGAAGAAGTCAGAGAAAGAGAAGTACTATTTGATAGCTTTGGATGAGAGAAATATTCCATTACTAATGAATGGGCCTCTTCTCCGGCCCTACATTCATGACACTTGAATTCTTCAGGGCCCAAGCCCCAAGTAAGTACACAAGTTTCTCTACTTGCATTTGATTTCATGTTTAGTTTAGATTTAAGAAAAAAAGATAAAATATATTTTGTAGATTAGTTTTCATTTTGGTTTTGATATATATGGAAGATGGGTGATAGAACCACCCTTTATTTTACATTTTTTTGTTTTAGTGTAGGCATCAGGAGATGTTGTGGTTCTCATGCACTCTACGATGAGTACATGCCCCAAAGTAGGAGCCAAATATTATCCCAGACTCTCAGGGATAACTAAGAAGATGATGTATCACGGCCCTTAGGTTGCAAACATGGATTACCGAGAGAAAAATTGACCAAAAATTTCCACTTGCAAAGACAAAGACCCACCTCACCACCACAACTCCAGGTTCATCACGAGGATATTCACCACATTACTTGGCTTCTGGGAGACATTGGGTCTTTCTCCATGAGGTACAAGTCATGTATTATGGTGAGTGTCATTTCAATATTTGAGGCATTTGATTTTGTTACATTTTAAACTGCTTTTGATTATATAATGTCTACTTGAACATTATTCTCTTTTCCCTGTTTCACGTGGTTGTTGAAATTTCGCCCTAGTAAGTGGGTCACCCTTAGGGATAGGTTTTCTATTGGGAGGTCCTCTTGATGAGTCATCATGCCATTCCTGACCATACTTGTCACTTTCCACACTTCATCCCCTCATCTCCTTACCTTTTGGTATTTTTTGGCGTATTGACCCAAGAAGGGCTTATCCCTCATTTTATGGGAAGAAGGGGATGAAGGCCCATAGGCTTGTATCTAGAAAAATATAAAATCCAATAATGAACCTTCTATATGCTCTCTCAGGGATATTGAGGAGAATGAAATGTATCTCATAATAAATTGATGGGACCCATAAAAAATAACTAATACAAAATGCCAACCAAGGTGGAGCATTTGTGGGCACTGTTTTTCATGCTTAGGTAGAAGCCCTACACACTTTTCAATTTGGGGAAGCATGATGTGACTAGGGTAGAGTCAAGGTGGGCATTGGTTTTCATTATTAGGTAGTATCCCCACCTTGGCTTCAACCTGGAAACATCTTAAAAGAATACAATGCAATAAATGGGCTTGGAAAAACGTTTCATTGAAAATGAAGGTGCATCAAACCCTCTATAAAGGCATCCATAAATGATACACTACAATCCATTGTGTGTCATGAACCCCATGCCCAAGAGTCTTTGCCCCATCCATGTCACTTCATCCACATGATTTAGAGAAAGGTATTCTTTGGAAACACTCCTAAACTTGAGGTACAATTCACTTAATAGATCACTTTGTCAACCCTCCCATACCTAAACTTGTAAAATTGCATTGGGTCTTTGAGAACTTGTTTATTTTAAAGGGGTATATTGGATGTAAATGCTTGAATGTATATTTTATTGATTTGATTTACTCATCATGATGCATTTGAATTGATATCCTTGGAGGGTTTATTCATTGTCTTTGCAGGACCTAGTTGGTGGACAAATTTGGAAGACCAATCGTAGCTTGGGCTTCCTTGGGGATTGAAGCCCATAGGTTGGATACCGGGCCCACATGTTAGATGATGATGATTTCCTTTTGAGGCCTGATATGACACCATGGAAGACCTAACCCAACCTCTTACTAGCCCAATGAATTACTCTTGGGGCCAAAAAGCCATACAAATAGGGATTTCCATCACCTAGGGTTGAGGTTATGGTGGTAGAGTGGCTACTCATTGACACTTGGAATGATTTGGTGGGAGATGACTTGAGTAGGATAAAAAACATAAGAGGGAGGCTCTAGAATCCCCAAGGACCTCAACCTTATACTCCAATGACTTTCTCAAGGGGTCAAGACATCACCCTTAGAGGGATGACATCACCTTAGGGTTTCTATTGTGCAATTTTTAAATTTAAATTTAAATTTTATATTGTAAAGGGGAAAATTAAGGATTGTTGTCCCCTTAATTTGTGGTTTACCCTAATTTTTGTGGACAAAATATTGTTATAGGTTTTTGTATAAATAGAGATAATTTCTATCTCATTTTATGATAGCTCTCCCATTGTGAGAAGACTATTGTGGCTACAATTTTTTCTATACTTGATAATTTTTGGTATCTCTCTCTCTCTCTCTTGCAATTGATTTTTAATATATCTATTGATGAATGGATTGTTTATGATTACAACTATGTGAGACATCCTCCAGGATACATACTGAGTGATTCGACATGAAAGTGATCCCATGAGTTGGGTGTGCCCATGAGATGGGTGTGTGGTTCTTCTCTGAGACAGAGATGAAATGTTGTGTGCCCCTATGTGGGGTGAGGAAGCCCATGAGCTGCGTGTGCCTATGAGATGGATGTGTGGTTAATCTATGATATGGATATGGAATATTGTTCCCCTATGTGGGATGAGGAATCCCATGAAATGGGTGTGTGCTTCCTCTCTAATATGAAGATAGAATGTTGTGTGCCCCTCTGTGGGGAATCCCATGAGTTGGGTGTGTCATTCTCTCTAATACGAAGATGAAACGATGTGCTGGTATCCTCTTTGTAGAGAGTTGAGATGATGTGATACTCCAGATGATTCTCTTGTGAGGGATTGTGAGAAAGAGATCTATTGAGTTGGACGTCCCTGTGGATGAGCACATGTGATCATGATCCTAGTGGCTGAGCACTAGTGAGTGCGATTCTCCTTTGAGTCATAGTGAGATAGAGATGTGGACATCCTTGTGGTTGAGCACAAATGGATGTGCCCCTAGTGGATGAGCACTAGTGGGTGTATGATATCCATTTCTATATTGTACAAGAGTGAGACTTACCTGTAACCCTATTTGTGATGTAAAGGGTACAGGTCAGCCCCACCATAAAGTGAAATATAATTAATGTAAAAGATAATTAATATGGTAATTATTAATTATATTGTGATTTATTGAGGTTGGCCCTGCTGTTTCAATAGACACTATTGTTGATAGGCTTAGAATAATATAAATAAAGATAAATTCCCCATTGAGGAATCATAACACAAGTGTGGGTTTGGAAATTTCAGCAAGTACTTGTTCTTGAGAAAAGTGTGCACCTCTCTTGGGTGCTAGTCTTCTAGGGTTTTGTGAACACCATTTTCTGTGCTAGGTTTATGGTTTGGGAGGTATTTATCTTGAAGAATATAGAAAATTATTGGTTGGGTTTTCTTCCCTTGTTGAGAAGGGTTTCCCAAGATAATTCTTGTGTACTTTTGCATGGTGTTTTCTTCTTGTGATATTGGTTGCTGCAACAAATTGTTAATGGTGAAATTGCAAATGTCTATGGTTCAAGTAAAATGATAAAATTGGAATGAAATTCATGCTTGATCCTATACTATTGAAAAATCAACATGATTTCAGAGCATAGGTCTTGAAGAACCCCTGCACAAGCATTTAAAGCTATTCGTCCCTCCTTTTCTGCAGTTCTGTATGACCTCTAGGGTTTGCTGCAATTTCGTATGACCCTCCTTATATAAGGTGTTTAAACCTATAATACTTGGATGTTGAGGATAATTTTGGAATAGAAGGGTATGCCCTTCTCCAATGCGCCTCTAGAAAATATCAGAGTGAAATTTCAAGAATTTTGAATTTTTGACCCTAGGGTTTCACAATTTTCTGCAGAATTTTAGTTTTAGGGTTCCTGCAACTCATTAAAGGAATGTTTCATCTCACCAGTATTCATGTGACACTCTTAAGGATTATTTTTGGAAGTAATAAGCCCAAAAAAACCTAAGGTTTCTATTCTAACCTATCCATTAGGTTTTCTAAGTCCAGTTGGCGAGAGTTTGTGAAGAAATCTGAAAATGTGAAGAATAGAACATTAGTTGAAGATAGACTCGATGGATCAAGCAACTTCAGCTCCTAGAATTCAAGACTTCATATCACCCTTGAAGAAGATGACCTTTTTAGTGTGATACAAAATACTTTACCAGAGACAACTGTTGATTAAGGTTGGTTGTCATTGATGTCAACCCTTGAAGAAAGCCCCGAATGGACCCAAGATTGTTTGATGTAAAGATGACTCATTATTTTCTGGTCATGGTTTATAATAAGTAGAAATGTATGAACTCCAAAGTGGTCCCCTTATGGTGAAATCCCTCACGGGAAGACGCTTTGTGGATTGAGTTATCCTAGAAGTATGGTTAGAGACCCATGCTTATTTGTGGAATAATGAGATGAACACCAGTGAATTTTTTAGTGAAACTATCCTAGATGGATATTTCTTTCCATTCCATTTCTGGTGGTATGTGGAGCGTCACATAACTCCTCACAGTTAGAGAGTTATGGCCATGAGAAATTGGAGAACCCAGGTTTGGGTAATGGACCCAAGTTTGTTTGATGGATAATGGTATGAGTTTTGATATATTTTTAGTTAAT
Organism: Picea engelmannii; assembly: GCA_009831015.1. Classification (NCBI taxonomy): domain Eukaryota; kingdom Viridiplantae; phylum Streptophyta; class Pinopsida; order Pinales; family Pinaceae; genus Picea; species Picea engelmannii. The sequence goes on from ML848730.1 coordinate 17,065, forward strand.
ACTATTCTATATGGATATTACATGTCATTCCATTTCTAGTGGTATGTAGAACGTCACATAACTCCTCACGGTTTCAGAGTTATGGCCTTACGAAGTTGGAGGACCCTCATATGTCATCTAGAAGCCCCAAAAGGTCAATGTAGTCAAAGTGGTTTAAGAGTTTTTAAAGGTAAATAATAAATTGAAGTGATGAGTGCACTATAATTCAAATTGAATACAAAATCAATTATTTAAATAACAAATTTAATGGAGAAATTATAAGTGGGTTAACCCTAAAATAAGGAAAGTGGGCAAAGTGACCTAGAAGATGTTTTTAAGGAAGCTACCTGGAGAGTATAAATAAGAGGCAAGGCTCTCTCATTTAAATCACATTTGAGAATTTTGAATACCTATAGGTGTCCGAGGTAAAAAAAGGATATCTAAGACAAATTTATGAGGAAAGTGAAGAAAAGAAGACTGAAATTCAATTCTTTTGATGATGCTTTCTAAGGTATGTTGTTTTCAAGTCATCTCACCATTTTCACAATAATGTTTTTTCTAGAATGATTCAGAACTTGAAATTTCTATGCAATTGTGGAAACATATCCAAGTATCCACCAACAAATGACAAAGCTATGAAACTTGGTGGGGATAATTCCAAAGCCCAAAAATTCACTTTTGAATGGTCTCAGTGATATGGTATTCACCAAAGTTGCACATTGTAAATCCACTAAAGAGATTTGTGACAAGCTTCAAAATTTTTATGAAGGAGATACAAAGGTCAAAGCAGCAAAGATTCAAACTTACAAAGGTTAGTTCGAACAACTAAAAATGAAGGAAGATGAAAATATTGTAGCCTACTTCTTACGAGTCGATGAAATAGTGAATGCAATCATAGGATTGGGAGAAGAAATTGAAGAATCAATAATGGTTCAAAAGGTACTAAGATATATTCCTATGAGATTCAACCCTAAGATATCAGCACTAGAAGAAATATCAGATCTAAACTTGATAAGCATGGACGAACTATATGGAATCTTCACAGCATATGAAATGAGAACTGAATAGGAAAATCCAGATGTTAAAGAAGCGGCCTTCAAAGCATCCAAAATATCAAAGAAAAAGAAACAAAAACAAGAAGAATACAACAACAACAGTGACGTCTTGGAAGATTATGAAGAAGTGGCCAACTTCGTTAAAAGACTGAACAAGGGAACCAACGATAGGTATAGAGGTAAGCTTCCTTTAATTTTTTTTAATTGTGATGGTATTGGTCACTTTGCTAACAAATGTCCTCATAAGAAAAAGAGAAATGATGAAGGTTACTCAAAAGGAAAACACACATATAAAGGAAAAATAACTACAAAGAAAGTTTTCAAGAAAAGCTTATGCACCAAAGAAGACAACTCATCATCAGATGAAGATGAAGTCAGTGACAGTGAGA
>ML848730.1:27523-43804 GCA_009831015.1 Picea engelmannii
GGAATTTCTCTGACTGATTATCTTTTGATGACTTCGACAAGGTTATCAAAATGCATGTGACCCATTCTTCTATGCCATAGCCAACTTTCATCTTCCTTTCCTAGACAACACTTTTCACTTCCAATTTCACTTAACACATATATGTTGTTTGAAGTTCTTGCAGCTATACCGACCAATTTCCCTGAACCTTCTCTTCTTATATCACACTTTTGTGAATCGAAAGTAACTTTATGACCTTGGTCACACATTTGAATCACACTTAGAAGATTATGTTTCATATCTTCTACTAATAGAACATTTTGTGCCTTTTTATTCTTGTTCCCAATTCGGACTATGCCTTCTCCAATGATTTTGGATGAATTATCATTTCCTAAAGAGTCTGATCCATTTCTTTCCTTTCGCAATGTAAGAAATTTGTCTCTATCACCTGTCATGTGTTTTGAACACCCACTGTTAACATACCAAATGTGGTTCTTCTGCTTAGCTTGTAGAGAGATTGTGCATTCTTCATTGCTATACTGATATTGCTTTCTTATCCATGTCGTTTTCTGAGGTTTTTGTCTGTGACTGTTGTTATTCTGTTGAGGTTCTTTAGGAGGGACTGTCATTCTAAAATTTTTATCCACATGTCAAAATTGTTACATTTGTAACATTCCACTTCAGTGCTCAAAGATTCAAACCTGTTGTAACTTCTTCTTTGTGTTTCACTAGGTCTTCTTGAATAACCCCTTTGTGTATGATTCTCAAAGTTGTTATTGTTCATATTGTTAGCTCTGTAATCCACACCTTTATGTCCAAAATTATTACATGCATAACATAAACCAAAAAATATAGTTTGATACCTGGGAGCTGAAGATCTTATGAAAGGAGGTGCTCTAATGAATATTTCTTCTTCTTGAGGCCTATCTATCTATTGTTGATTCTGAAATTTGAATCTTCTTGGTGGAGGAGTGTCCCTGTAATCTTCCTTGTATATCTTCCTATCCCCTTTGATTGCTTCTACATAGATTTTTGGAATTGTTTCTTGCTCTATTTTTTTGGAGCTTGATACCTTTTCTGTTTGATTGTATCCAAGTCCGGACTTGTCAAGATGAGATTTTTAACTGTTGATAATGTCATCCAGAACTTTTGATCTATTCTGCATATTTTTCTTTTGAATATCCTTTCTTAGTGTGACAATCTCTTCTTCCAAGTTTCCAATGATCTTGTCCTTTTCTTCTAGCTATTATTTGAGTGCTTCTTCAATTATTTTATTTTCTTCTATTTGAACCTTCAATTTTGTGATCATTTGTTCTAGTTCTCGAGTGTCCTTTTTCTTGTCTAGTTCTGCTTGTAGTTTCTTGTTTTTCTTCTTTTCTCTTCTGATAACTTCTATGGCACACATTAATTATTCTCGATAGTCAACCTATGCCTCTTCAATTTCTTCTTCGGATTCTTCATATCCTTCTTCAGCTTCTTCATATTCTTCTTTCGGAGTCTTCTTTGTCAAAATCTTTTACTACCATGAATAGAAATCTTCCTGTCTCACTGTCACTGACTTCATCTTCATCTGATGATGAGTTGTCTTCTTTGGTGCATAAGCTTTTCTTGAAAACTTTCTTTGTAGTTATTTTTCCTTTATATGTGTGTTTTCCTTTTGAGTAACCTTCATCATTTCTCTTTTTCTTATGAGGACATTTGTTAGCAAAGTGACCAATACCATCACAATTAAAAAAAATTAAAGGAAGCTTACCTCTATACCTATCGTTGGTTCCCTTGTTCAGTCTTTTAACGAAGTTGGCCACTTCTTCATAATCTTCCAAGACGTCACTGTTGTTGTTGTATTCTTCTTGTTTTTGTTTCTTTTTCTTTGATATTTTGGATGCTTTGAAGGCCGCTTCTTTAACATCTGGATTTTCCTATTCAGTTCTCATTTCATATGCTGTGAAGATTCCATATAGTTCGTCCATGCTTATCAAGTTTAGATCTGATATTTCTTCTAGTGCTGATATCTTAGGGTTGAATCTCATAGGAATATATCTTAGTACCTTTTGAACCATTATTGATTCTTCAATTTCTTCTCCCAATCCTATGATTGCATTCACTATTTCATCGACTCGTAAGAAGTAGGCTACAATATTTTCATCTTCCTTCATTTTTAGTTGTTCGAACTAACCTTTGTAAGTTTGAATCTTTGCTGCTTTGACCTTTGTATCTCCTTCATAAAAATTTTGAAGCTTGTCACAAATCTCTTTAGTGGATTTACAATGTGCAACTTTGGTGAATACCATATCACTGAGACCATTCAAAAGTGAATTTTTGGGCTTTGGAATTATCCCCACCAAGTTTCATAGCTTTGTCATTTGTTGGTGGATACTTGGATATGTTTCCACAATTGCATAGAAATTTCAAGTTCTGAATCATTCTAGAAAAAACATTATTGTGAAAATGGTGAGATGACTTGAAAACAACATACCTTAGAAAGCATCATCAAAAGAATTGAATTTCAGTCTTCTTTTCTTCACTTTCCTCATAAATTTGTCTTAGATATCCTTTTTTTACCTCGGACACCTATAGGTATTCAAAATTCTCAAATGTGATTTAAATGAGAGAGCCTTGCCTCTTATTTATACTCTCCAGGTAGCTTCCTTAAAAACATCTTCTAGGTCACTTTGCCCACTTTCCTTATTTTAGGGTTAACCCACTTATAATTTCTCCATTAAATTTGTTATTTAAATAATTGATTTTGTATTCAATTTGAATTATAGTGCACTCATCACTTCAATTTATTATTTACCTTTAAAAACTCTTAAACCACTTTGACTACATTGACCTTTTGGGGCTTCTAGATGACATATGAGGGTCCTCCAACTTCGTAAGGCCATAACTCTGAAACCGTGAGGAGTTATGTGACGTTCTACATACCACTAGAAATGGAATGACATGTAATATCCATATAGAATAGTATTAACTAAAAATATATCAAAACTCATACCATTATCCATCAAACAAACTTGGGTCCATTACCCAAACCTGGGTTCTCCAATTTCTCATGGCCATAACTCTCTAACTGTGAGGAGTTATGTGACGCTCCACATACCACCAGAAATGGAATGGAAAGAAATATCCATCTAGGATAGTTTCACTAAAAAATTCACTGGTGTTCATCTCATTATTCCACAAATAAGCATGGGTCTCTAACCATACTTCTAGGATAACTCAATCCACAAAGCGTCTTCCCGTGAGGGATTTCACCATAAGGGGACCACTTTGGAGTTCATACATTTCTACTTATTATAAACCATGACCAGAAAATAATGAGTCATCTTTACATCAAACAATCTTGGGTCCATTCGGGGCTTTCTTCAAGGGTTGACATCAATGACAACCAACCTTAATCAACAGTTGTCTCTGGTAAAGTATTTTGTATCACACTAAAAAGGTCATCTTCTTCAAGGGTGATATGAAGTCTTGAATTCTAGGAGCTGAAGTTGCTTGATCCATCGAGTCTATCTTCAACTAATGTTCTATTCTTCACATTTTCAGATTTCTTCACAAACTCTCGCCAACTGGACTTAGAAAACCTAATGGATAGGTTAGAATAGAAACCTTAGGTTTTTTTGGGCTTATTACTTCCAAAAATAATCCTTAAGAGTGTCACATGAATACTGGTGAGATGAAACATTCCTTTAATGAGTTGCAGGAACCCTAAAACTAAAATTCTGCAGAAAATTGTGAAACCCTAGGGTCAAAAATTCAAAATTCTTGAAATTTCACTCTGATATTTTCTAGAGGCGCATTGGAGAAGGGCATACCCTTCTATTCCAAAATTATCCTCAACATCCAAGTATTATAGGTTTAAACACCTTATATAAGGAGGGTCATACGAAATTGCAGCAAACCCTAGAGGTCATACAGAACTGCAGAAAAGGAGGGACGAATAGCTTTAAATGCTTGTGCAGGGGTTCTTCAAGACCTATGCTCTGAAATCATGTTGATTTTTCAATAGTATAGGATCAAGCATGAATTTCATTCCAATTTTATCATTTTACTTGAACCATAGACATTTGCAATTTCACCATTAACAATTTGTTGCAGCAACCAATATCACAAGAAGAAAACACCATGCAAAAGTACACAAGAATTATCTTGGGAAACCCTTCTCAACAAGGGAAGAAAACCCAACCAATAATTTTCTATATTCTTCAAGATAAATACCTCCCAAACCATAAACCTAGCACAGAAAATGGTGTTCACAAAACCCTAGAAGACTAGCACCCAAGAGAGGTGCACACTTTTCTCAAGAACAAGTACTTGCTGAAATTTCCAAACCCACACTTGTGTTATGATTCCTCAATGGGGAATTTATCTTTATTTATATTATTCTAAGCCTATCAACAATAGTGTCTATTGAAACAGCAGGGCCAACCTCAATAAATCACAATATAATTAATAATTACCATATTAATTATCTTTTACATTAATTATATTTCACTTTATGGTGGGGCTGACCTGTACCCTTTACATCACAAATAGGGTTACAGGTAAGTCTCACTCTTGTACAATATAGAAATGGATATCATACACCCACTAGTGCTCATCCACTAGGGGCACATCCATTTGTGCTCAACCACAAGGATGTCCACATCTCTATCTCACTATGACTCAAAGGAGAATCGCACTCACTAGTGCTCAGCCACTAGGATCATGATCACATGTGCTCATCCACAGGGACGTCCAACTCAATAGATCTCTTTCTCACAATCCCTCACAAGAGAATCATCTGGAGTATCACATCATCTCAACTCTCTACAAAGAGGATACCAGCACATCGTTTCATCTTCGTATTAGAGAGAATGACACACCCAACTCATGGGATTCCCCACAGAGGGGCACACAACATTCTATCTTCATATTAGAGAGGAAGCACACACCCATTTCATGGGATTCCTCATCCCACATAGGGGAACAATATTCCATATCCATATCAGAGATTAACCACACATCCATCTCATAGGCACACGCAGCTCATGGGCTTCCTCAACCCACATAGGGGCACACAACATTCCATCTCTGTCTCAGAGAAGAACCACACACCCATCTCATGGGCACACCCAACTCATGGGATCACTTTCATGTCGAATCACTCAGTATGTATCCTAGAGGATTTCTCACATAGTTGTAATCATAAACAATCCATTCATCAATAGATATATTAAAAATCAATTGCAAGAGAGAGAGAGATACCAAAAATTATCAAGTATAGAAAAAATTGTAGCCACAATAGTCTTCTCACAATGGGAGAGCTATCATAAAATGAGATAGAAATTATCTCTATTTATACAAAAACCTCTAACAATATTTTGTCCACAAAAATTAGGGTAAACCACAAATTAAGGGGACAACAATCCTTAATTTTCCCCTTTACAATATAAAATTTAAATTTAAATTTAAAAATTGCACAATAGAAACCCTAAGGTGATGTCATCCCTCTAAGGGTGATGTCTTGACCCCTTGAGAAAGTCATTGGAGTATAAGGTTGAGGTCCTTGGGGATTCTAGAGCCTCCCTCTTATGTTTTTTATCCTACTCAAGTCATCTCCCACCAAATCATTCCAAGTGTCAATGAGTAGCCACTCTACCACCATAACCTCAACCCTAGGTGATGGAAATCCCTATTTGTATGGCTTTTTGGCCCCAAGAGTAATTCATTGGGCTAGTAAGAGGTTGGGTTAGGTCTTCCATGGTGTCATATCAGGCCTCAAAAGGAAATCATCATCATCTAACATGTGGGCCCGGTATCCAACCTATGGGCTTCAATCCCCAAGGAAGCCCAAGCTACGATTGGTCTTCCAAATTTGTCCACCAACTAGGTCCTGCAAAGACAATGAATAAACCCTCCAAGGATATCAATTCAAATGCATCATGATGAGTAAATCAAATCAATAAAATATACATTCAAGCATTTACATCCAATATACCCCTTTAAAATAAACAAGTTCTCAAAGACCCAATGCAATTTTACAAGTTTAGGTATGGGAGGGTTGACAAAGTGATCTATTAAGTGAATTGTACCTCAAGTTTAGGAGTGTTTCCAAAGAATACCTTTCTCTAAATCATGTGGATGAAGTGACATGGATGGGGCAAAGACTCTTGGGCATGGGGTTCATGACACACAATGGATTGTAGTGTATCATTTATGGATGCCTTTATAGAGGGTTTGATGCACCTTCATTTTCAATGAAACGTTTTTCCAAGCCCATTTATTGCATTGTATTCTTTTAAGATGTTTCCAGGTTGAAGCCAAGGTGGGGATACTACCTAATAATGAAAACCAATGCCCACCTTGACTCTACCCTAGTCACATCATGCTTCCCCAAATTGAAAAGTGTGTAGGGCTTCTACCTAAGCATGAAAAACAGTGCCCACAAATGCTCCACCTTGGTTGGAATTTTGTATTAGTTATTTTTTATGGGTCCCATCAATTTATTATGAGAGACATTTCATTCTCCTCAAGATCCCTGAGAGAGCATATAGAAGGTTCATTATTGGATTTTATATTTTTCTAGATACAAGCCTATGGGCCTTCATCCCCTTCTTCCCATAAAATGAGGGATAAACCCTTCTTGGGTCAATACGCCAAAAAATACCAAAAGGTAAGGAGATGAGGGAATGAAGTGTGGAAAGTGACAAGTATGGTCAGGAATGGCATGATGATTCATCAAGAGGACCTCCCAATAGAAAACCTATCCCTAAGGGTGACCCACTTACTAGGGCGAAATTTCAACAACCACGTGAAACAGGGAAAAGAGAATAATGTTCAAGTAGACATTATATAATCAAAAGCAGTTTAAAATGTAACAAAATCAAATGCCTCAAATATTGAAATGACACTCACCATAATACATGACTTGTACCTCATGGAGAAAGACCCAATGTCTCCCAGAAGCCAAGTAATGTGGTGAATATCCTCGTGATGAACCTGGAGTTGTGGTGGTGAGGTGGGTCTTTGTCTTTGCAAGTGGAAATTTTTGGTCAATTTTTCTCTCGGTAATCCATGTTTGCAACCTAAGGGCCGTGATACATCATCTTCTTAGTTATCCCTGAGAGTCTGGGATAATATTTGGCTCCTACTTTGGGGCATGTACTCATCGTAGAGTGCATGAGAACCACAACATCTCCTGATGCCTACACTAAAACAAAAAAATGTAAAATAAAGGGTGGTTCTATCACCCATCTTCCATATATATCAAAACCAAAATGAAAACTAATCTACAAAATATATTTTATCTTTTTTTCTTAAATCTAAACTAAACATGAAATCAAATGCAAGTAGAGAAACTTGTGTACTTACTTGGGGCTTGGGCCCTGAAGAATTCAAGTGTCATGAATGTAGGGCCGGAGAAGAGGCCCATTCATTAGTAATGGAATATTTCTCTCATCCAAAGCTATCAAATAGTACTTCTCTTTCTCTGACTTCTTCTGGATGATGTAAGGGCCAAGCCAATCATTGTTGTCCTTCTGGTCATATTTAGGCTTTCCCTTCTTCTTGTCCCACATGAATGAAAGAATTAATTCACTATAGTTGATGTAAGGTATATTCTCTATGTAAGGATAGGAAGGAGGTCTTGAGTTGACTGCATTTTTGATGGCTTCCTTGTGTTCTTTGATTTATTTATCTTCTTTCTTTAATATCTAGATGGGCCCTGGATATTTCCCTTGGAAATTTGCAAGATTTTATTTGTATTCATTTGTCCTTGGGAGTAGTGTATATATGCATTCCTTATACATGAAAGTTAAGTCTCGTGGATCATACTCAATGGTGTCTGGAACCTCATCAAACTCACCCACTTGTATAATAAGGACCGTTGGGGTCCATCACATGCTTTTCAGTCTGCTCTCGACTATATAATACCTCAAAGGTGCCATCCCCCATGTGAATGTTTGCATGGGTAATATCCATGCTAATAAAAACTCCAAGAGAAGAAAACCGAATCCTTGATAAGAGCATCCCCAAGCGTCCAAGACATCAATCACTATTATGTTCATAAGGAGGTTGATATGCATAAAATCAATCAGGAAGACCTCAATGTTCTCACAAATTCCATTAATCTTGACCCTCTTAGAATCAATGCCACACACATTTCCATATGGTCGGGTCGTCTTCAAGTCAAGTTGTTCCATCACCTTCAAAGACATGACATTTACTGAGGCACCAGAATCCAACATACAGTTGTTTAGGAGGAGGCCATTCATTCCCAAGGAAATATATAAAGGAGGGTTTTTGTCCCTTTTCTGATAAATATACATGGTTTTCAAAATTATTGGAAGATCCTTATTCTTTGTTGGTACATATAATAAATTCAAGACTTCCCTCCTCACAACAGGAATTTTGCACATTTATGTTATAGGGACCATCATATTCAACTTCCAAAACATGGTTGCAACATTTATGTTCAATTGGATCTCATCTTTTGTTGGAGTTGACTTTGGAAGAAACTCGTGTACTAGAGGTGGAAGTGGTGGGGCCACCTTATTTGTAGATAGAGGGGGATCAGTTTCTTATGGATGAGGGGGAGTGGAAGGTTGTGATGAAGTAATTGAAGCTTTACTTCTTCTAGGGTATGCCAAAAATTCCCTCCTCCTCAGTTCCTTTCTCTAATCATCTGTCAATTGGTTTAACACCCAGAGTCTTCCCTCTCTTTCCCCATATCTTCTGGCCTTATCAATATGTTCTTGTGTGACCTATTCCTCTTGGAAGTTACATATAATATCCATGAAGTTCATACTTTTGGGAGAGTCTTCATCTTATCGGGGACATTCTTCCTCTTGGTGAGTTTCCTGACATGGAGAACACCATGGTGTTTATTTTGTGTTGACCATTCCAACTGGGTTCAACGTATCAGGGACCTTTTCCTCTTGTTGAGGCCTTGGTTTGAAACATATTGAACTTCTATGTTGTCTAGAAAACTGAGGTCTGGAGGCATATTGATTTATTTTCACATTGATTAATACCCCCATGATTTGATTTTGTTCCTAGACAAATTGAGTACTCATATGAGCTATCTTCTTAGTCAAGAAGGAAATTGGATTAGGAACACTACTAATGGAAGCCTTAGTATTTGTCTCTTCCTTGGCATGAGTATACTGAAAAGGATCAACCTTTGAGTCAAGAAGATTCACTTCAATTTTTTCACTATACTCTTTGGCCTACGCCAAGGTGCTGGTATTCTTGTCCTTTAGAATGAAATGGAATTTCCCATCGAATGCATTCATGTAAAGGAGAAAAATAGTTGCAACTATAGGATGTAGATATTTTGGGATTTGACTATACAATCTATCATACATGTCAAATTCACTTAATGTTTCATTCTCCTTATTTATCTAATTGAACTGAGCTACGAGCATCCAATTATCTTTCTTAGTTGTCCATATGTTCTTAAATAACTTGTAAAATTATTCATAAGATGCTATGTGATTGTCAAGTAAACCTTTGAACCACCTCTAAGCATCTTCGGTTAATGATGAGGCTAGTAGCTACATTACCACATCCTCATGTTCCACTTCTGCATTTTCCATGTCTCAACCCATGACATAGAGATTATCATCAATGATGACCAAATTATTTCTTGAAAACATTGGAAACCATTTATGAGACTCTTTCGGCATGGTATTGGGATATCCAAGAATGGAGGCCATTTTCAAGGGATTGTAGAGATCATTTTCCCAAGGGTGAGCCATTGGAGCAAGTGGAAGGGTACCTTGGAAAAGAGTTTTGACAATGGGAGAATTGAGAGGAGGCCTTCTTTGGTATACCTTAGAAGATTTAAATCTCCTTGGGGGGGAGTATTGAGGGAAGATGGATTATGGGAAGGTGGAGTCTCCATATGAGCTTCAAGAAGGGCTCATCAAAGGTGGAAGGGGAACATCCTTCAAGTGGAATCGCCAGGAAAGCTATGGGTAATGGATTTGGGATGGTAGCTTGACAAAGTGTTGCTAGGGAATGAAAGATGATTCAAAATCCTCCTCGACAATGACACCAAAATGTTATTGCAAAAAATTTAGGTTGGGAAAATCTCGATCCAAACCATGAGATGGAGACAACTAGGAGAATACCTACCCACTGTCACCTAAGATAGGTATTCCCTTAACTTTAGAGGTGAAATGATCACCTCAAGGGGGGAATCTCGGGTGAACCTAGGGGTAAATGAGATGGAAAATGATACTTATGAATGGATTCCCCTATAGGTCAAGTTTATAAAAGGGAAGTGTCTTGGAAATGAGTCTTGATAGTGATCAATGGTTTCCAATAATTTCAAGTACCTACAAATGATGATAGTACATGCCCAATACACAAGAAAAAACAAGTATAAAATATATATGTTAGGTGGACAAGCAATTTAATCTAGTTGTCCCTATTTTCAGCAGTCAAAATATATATATATTAGCAGAGAAATTATTATTAAAGCTGTTAAACAAGATGCTAAGTTCAAGTAAATGAAGCAAGAGATAAGCTAGTAAACACAAGCATAACTCCAGTATAAAAGCACAAGACGTTATCAATGAAACAAGGATGTAAGAAATGAGTATCGTGGAGATATTATTCATCCTTATGGCTGTAGCTAGTTGTTTATATAGTAGAATATTTCAGGCAGAAAAACACTTAGACAAACCACCCAAAAAGTGTGCTAGGACTAGTAGTTTATAGGGGCAGTTTATTAGAAAATCTTGATGGCTGAAAAGAGAGTTAAAATCAAATTAGAATAGTAATTTGTTACAGCCCTAGTGGATGTATCTTTTGTTAAGATATAAATCCAAGAATACTATGAAAAGTGGGATTTCCAATAGGCTCTAGCTACCTCAAGTCGTCACAAAAAGTTTACAACTTGAACAAGATCAATATCTCACTAAATCACATTTACCAAGGAAAACAATTTATTTCTCCAATGCAAACTTCAAATTAGTTCCTTTAAAAATGGGTGAATGGAGTCTTTAAAACACAAGTTAGATCAGCAATATCCCTAGGTGTGTAAACCCTCTTACTCCCTAGGGCATGCAAACCAAACTCAAGGCAGATCAAGGAGGGTGTACACCCTTGTACTCCTCCAAGATACCTTGCAACAAAAAACTTGTAAACTAGAAAATGAAGAGAAATTGATGGAGGGTGTATGCACTTATACTCCTCCTAGGGTTTTAACCAACAATATCATGAAATGAGCAAGAATAATGCAGATTTTCCTTACCAAAACCAAGAAAGTTGCAAGATCAAACACTAGTTTCACTAAGACAAACCATTCATAAACAAGAAAAAGAGTCTCCAAGAGGTGGGCACCACCTTATCTCATCCATTCATCAAGAGATATACCAAAAATCATTTGAAGGAGAGAGAGATACAAAAAATGCTAAAGTATAGTGAAAATTTTAGCCACAATAGTCATCTCACAATGGGAGAGCTATCATAAAATGATATAGAAATGATCTATATTTATGAAAAAAACCTCTAACAAGATTTTTTACACAAAACTTAGGGTAAATCACAAATTAAATGGACAACAACCCTTATTTTTCCCATTTACAATACAAAATTTAATTTAAAATTTAAAATTTGCACAATAGAAACCCTGAGGTGACATCATCCCTCTAAGGGTGATGTCTTGACCCCTTGAGAAAGTTGTTGGAGTAGAAGGTTGAGGTCGTTGGGGCTTATAGAGCCTCCCTCTTATGTGATATATCCTCCTCAATAATCTCCCACCAAATCATTCCAAGTGTCAATGAGTAGCCACTCTGCCACCACAACCTCAACCCTAGGTGATGCCAAGCCCTCTTTGTATGGCGCTTTGGCCCTAAGAGTAATTCATTGGGATAGTAAGAGGTTAGGTGAGGTATTCCATGGTTTCCTATCAGGCCTCCAAAGGAAATCATCATTATTTGGAATGTGGTCCTTGGTATCCAACCTGTGGGCTTTAGACCCCAAGGAATCCCAAGCTAGGCTTGTTCTTCCAAATCTATCCACCAACTAGGTCTTGCAAAGACAATGAATACACCCTCCAAGGATCTCAAGTCAAATGCATCATGATGAGTAAATCAAATAAATAAAATATCCATTCAAGTATGTACATCCAAACTACCTCGTCAAAATAAAAAAGTTCTCAAAGACCCTATGCAATTTGCCAAGTTTAGGTATGGGAGGGTTGACAAAGTGACCTATTAGGTGAATCGTACCTCATGTTTAGGAGTGTTTCCCAAGAGGACCTTTCTCTAAGTCATGTGGATGAAGTGACATGGATGGGGGAAATAATATTGAGCATGGGGTTCATGACATACAAGGGATTGTAGTGTCTCATTTATGGGTGCCTTTGTAGAGGGTGTGTTGCACCTTTATTTTCAATGCAACCTTTTTCCAATCCCATTTATTGCATTTATTCTTTTAAGATGTTTCAAGGTTAAAGCCAAGGTGGAGCTTATACCTATGATCTGGATTATTGAACGAAATGAGAGTGGAGATATGATAAACAAATGCACAGAGCTATCACAGATATCCAATAATATAACATAAATGTATCAGAGAAACAATAATACACGATTTATATTAATGAAATAAATGTACAGAGACTGTGAAAAATACAAAGTGAGAGACTTGCTAGAATGGTGGCATCTTATCTCTAAGAAGAGATGTGATGGCTACTCATATTCACAAGAATATGATTATTACAATGAGGCTCTAAGGGCCCTTTTCACATAAGGAAATCCAAAACCCTAACCCCAGAAGATGAAAATCCAAAAGGTTTGCGGGCCCCGATGGAGGTAGTTAATACGTCAACTTCTCAGGGGTGTAACATTTACATACGATCTCTATTTGGGGCACTCAATACATCATTAGAAATATCTATCCAAGGAATACAATTTTTGTGTGAGAAACATCAAAGGAATGTCCCTATTGCTCCCCGTTTCCCAAAAAATGTCGTTTAGGGCCTCAAAACAACTCCGAAAGTTTAGGACCCGAAAAACTGCTAAAAATAGTAAATTACCAAAATTGCCAGAAAATTGTTTTAAGACAATTGCAAAAGGTGGGTGGCCACTGATATCCACCTAGACCAATCCTCCCTCCTTAGGAAGCAATGGTCTCCATTGCGTTGAGTGCCTAGGGGAGAGGAAAAAGTGTTTGCTAAATCTGAATCTTGGTGAGTTGCTTGCCTTGTTGGAGACATAGTGTTGCTCAGTTTGTGGAAGTTTGTCACGAACCTGATGTTGTCGGGGTTCACTCTATTCAACCAATCGGGCTATCTGAGATGACTATGTGTAGAAGGAATCTTTGTATTTTGCTGTAATCTTGTCGAAATGCTTATGTTGGATAAAAGCTGCTTGGGCCAAGGTTGTAGTGGTTGCAGTATCCTTTTGTTCCCCATTTGAATAGATTGTGAAGAAGTTGATTTTTGTAGTATGAGATACTACCTTGCGACACTATTTAAGTGGGACAATATTTGGAACTACCTCTGGTATTCTGTAGAGATGACCCCCTAGAGTAACAATGACACTATGGGGTCAAGACTCATAAATAGCATGGTGCTTCCAAATGTATGGATGGCCCAACAAAACATCACAGACATCCAATGGGGAAACATCACATAATACCTCATCCTTGAAGGGTTGGATGCCGTATGACAGTAGACACTGTTGGCTAACACTAAGATCTCGTCCTTGGCGAAGCCACTAGATGCTGTATGGTTGTGGGTGTGATGTTTTCGACAATCCCAATTGTTTTATGACCTCTGCTAAGATGAGGTTATTCTGGCTTCTGCTATCAACAATAAAATGCAATGGGGTCCCTGATCCGAAATCGGATTCAGCAGGCTGCTAGGGCATGAAAAATGCTCAAAAATGAAAGTGCTCGGAATCCGACGAAACCAACACCATTGCGTCCGGCTCGTCTTCCTGATTCCGGTGGTATGATTTTTATCGCAAACGGAGTCCGTATGAAGAAGATATCGCATTCTGTCCATCGAGCCAAACAGGCAAAATTTTGGGATGTTGACTGTACCTGTCCGTACAGTCCGTACAGGACACGTGTCAATCCGTACAGGACACGTGGCACGTTCATACAGGTGACACGTGGCATTTTCACGAGATGACACGTGGCGGCATCCATACAGGACACGTGGTAGCCTCAGGCAGTGACACGTGTCAGGCAGTTTTGGCTTTTCCAGCGTACGGTTGGACCAATCCCGAGGTGACACGTGTCACCACTGGAAGGGTGACACGTGGCACGGGATGACATCAACATCGTATGGTGGATGACGTGGAAGGCTGACGTGACAGTGCTGACTGGGCGTACGGCAGATGACGTGGCAGTGCTGACTGGGCGTACGGCAAGTGACGTGGCAGAGACGCGTGGCAGTGACGTGGGCGAATCAGCGATGGACACGTGGCATCTTCTGGTTGGATGGCGTGAACGAATCAGCGATCAACACGTGGCATGCATCGGTTGGATGTAAGGGTGCCATGTGGCCCAATCACGGGCTTCCACGTGGCACCCCGGGTTTTGCCAATATGGCCTATGTTAAAAAAATTGGTGTGGTCCGGGATTGAACCCGCGACCTCCCCTTCCAGTTACGCCTTCGTAAACCTCCGCTAGCCGTTAGACCACCCATTATGACTTGTTATGTAAACGAACTTAAATGTATTTAAGTTTACAGTTGTATCTGTTGGCAGTTGGGACGGGTCGGGCTTAGCCCGACCCGCGGTCTTTGGTGTTGTAATGTAACCGTGGCATTGTGGTTAGCGCGGGAGTCAATACGGGCGTGGTTTGAACGTTTGATTACGGTTATAACCAACGGTTAGCCATGTGACCCGTAATATATATGTGAAGTGGGTGGTAAGACCACGGTTCTGCCCATGCGTCATATGACCAGTGCTAACGCTAGCAGGGGTGGCCTGCGCGTAGCCCAAGGGCTAGCGCGTGGCCACATGGTAACTCATATGACCGATTGAAGGGGGCCTTGCCCAGCCAAGAGGGGCTAGAGCCCATTGTAACTATTTTATAGTTATAAAGTGGGTTTTCAACCACTTTGTTATTAATTAAATGTAATTAAACTCCATTTTTAAATGTAATTAACTCATAAATGGGAGTTATTGGGCTTTTTTTGAGCCTAATTCTTGGGAGGAAGTTGGAGATGGAAACCAACTTTCCCAACTATTTAACCAAGGCCATGTTGAGGCCATTTGGTCATGCTTGAGAGCTTTTGGACGGTTTTGGAGAGCAGAGATGCTGAGGCAAAGCCAGGTCTAAGCCAGTTTGCGGCAGGAAAGTTGTTGAGGTAGAGATGCTGTCGGACGATTTCTGAGAACTCGGGACATCCGTTTCAGGTGCCGTAAGTTGTGCAAGATTCTAGAGATCATGGCGAACAAGACCAGATCAGTCTAGAAGCCAATCAGCATTGTAAAGATGTACTAATAATCTTTTGAAAAGAAATCAAGAAGCCTCCCTCACAGAGAAAAGGCCCGGAGACGTAGGCAAAGTTGTCGAACTCCGTTATCAAACCTGTGTATTATGGTTTGTTGTTTTTCATTGTGTTTTCAGATCTGAAAATATGTTAATGGTTGTATAATTCATTTCTTTTCTCGCTCTTTCGTTAAGTTTCCCAATGGTTAATAAATGCATGCGAATAAAACTCAACCATAGTCATTTCGAAAAATCCTGACGGATCAAGTGGTATCAGAGCTAGTTGACGTTTGGAATTGAGTTTGCATGTTAACCAGGGAAGAGCACATATCAAGGAGGAAAATGGCATCTACAGGAGGACTTTCTCAAGACGAGAAGAAGTTCAGAGATTCAGTGTTTTCCATGGCCGAGATGGTGAAGGTGTTGTATGAAGATTACTTGGAACGAAAGAGCACGGTTCAAGTGAAAACTTCAAAGAACAACAAAGGAAAAGAAGCATTGAAGGAAGTGCCTTCTACATCTGTTTCAGACAACATATCTGAGGTATGCAGTGAAGGTTTCTCAACAAATTTTCCTCATTCTCATCAAGTTGGTTTTGGTGAATTCGAAAAGCACACAAAAGGTGTAGGTTTGAGAATATTAACTAAGATGGGTTATGAAAAAGGAAAGGGCCTTGGACGTCGAGGTCAAGGCATTGTAAATCCTATTGAGGTTGAAGAAAGGCCTCGATACTTAGGATTGGGATATGAAAGAGGGGACCTTGGAGAGTCTTCCAAGATGGGTTCCAAATCTTCGGAAGCAAGTGATGCTTCAAATGGCCAACTTAAGACATTGCAAGAACACTTCACAAAGGGAAATGACGCA
>ML848730.1:50134-60995 GCA_009831015.1 Picea engelmannii
GATGGGATCGATCCTATATCATAAGAACAAAAGGCAACGAGATGCAACAGTTGGGATGAAATCCTACCCTATATGTTCAAGTTGATTTTTGAAAAAAAAAAAAATTATGGACCGTCAATATATTTTTATTTTTATTTTTCGAAACTCAATAAAAATTGTCCCAATACCTGATCAAATCCCTCCCATATAACTCCTGGATCACTCTAAATGGTTTTTGATATAAAGAAACTGATAAAGGGGCCCAAAAAAGTGATAAAAAGAGGCCATAAAGTCTATAAATAGAAGCTGATAGCTCATTATCACCATTGTTGATTTGGAAATTGACTCTGGAGCCAAAAGACCCCCTTTGCCAAATATCATGATTCCGGGAGCTACGGTGGATGAAACGGACTTCTGCTTGGACCAAGTAAGTACAAACTCCCTTGTCTAGCTATTCAATACTTCATTTTTAGCATTTAGTTGATTTTGGGGGTGGGCGTCGACCTCAAAAAGGTCGGCCCTAGGAAAATGCGGGCTATCCAGGGACAGCCCGCGGGTACCCGCGGTCAGAGCAAAGCCTGCCCGTGGGTACCCGCGATTTTCGCCTCTACAGGCCATGGGTACCCCCCCGCGTGGTGAAAAAGACAAAATTAAAAAAGTATTGACCCTCCTTTTTGCTTTGTTGTGTTGGCAGGATGTATGTTCAGTGGAGGGAGAGGGAGCATGAGGTCGCCAATGAGTTAGTGGCTGCAGATCCGAATGTTGTGGTCGTGCTGACGCAGTGTGGGTTGGTGAAATTCTTTTTATGTCCATTTATGCACGTGCAACCAAGGCTACTGAACGCCTTTGTTGATTACTGGCACCCTAATGCAGAGGCATTCATGCTAGAGGGGAAATCCTTGGTGCGCACCACCGAGGATATTTAATTTTTGACTGGCCTCTCAAGGAGAGGGGAACCAGTCAACTTTCAGACTTTTCCTGTGGGGCCGAGCAAAGTCTCGGAGCTGATAGAGGAGTATTGTGAGGCTGGGACCGATCATAGAACTTCCTCGGTATCCGTTAGTAGGATTACCAGCCTCGCCCTACAGACTATTTTATTGCTCATTGGGCGGATCACCGGCTCAGCAGCTGTGCACCAGGCTTTGCACGCACAGATGAACTGTGCGATCCAGTGCATGAATGCACAAATTTTTGATTGGAGTACCACACTGTTGGAGTGCATGAAGAGTCAGTTGACAGCTTTCCGACAGCGGACACACAGGAACTTCGGGTTTGGGACCATCCTGTGTTCATTCTTCTTCGAGAGAGTTCTGTGTTTCAGTCCTTGGATGACAGTACGAGGACATCTGGCCACTTTCCCCGCAGTATGCAGATGGGCAGTGTTACTGCCGCGACAGGGTGGTGGAAGGACCATGGAGGCCTTCAACGATGACTTTTTTTCTTGGTTGTCATGACAGATCCCGGCTATTGAGGACTACCCATATGTGGGGATCGACTTCTCCAGAGATCCATAGATACCAGTGCCTCTTGTTGAGGAGCGAGGGGAGATGGGTAAGTCTCCACTTGTATAGTTTTTTTTGTGTGCATATGTAATTTTTGTGTCTTTTTTGATATATATATCATGTTTTTGTATACTAGAGGTTTTGATGGGTGAATGTTTATTGCATGCAGATGTGGGACCCGTGCGACCTACCGACTATGCACGAAACAGGCATCGCCCATGGCCAGAAGCCGCAGCTGTCACCGCTGGAGGAGCAGCAGTAGCAGGGAACCTCCCAGTAGGAGAGGCCGAGAGGGTCCTGAGGCGAATTGAGTGGAACTTTATTGTGCTCACTCACACAGTTTCCATGGCAGAGATAGAGGACTTGCCGCCCTCCATGCAGACTCATGTTGTGGGGGCACCTCGGACATGGGTCCGATTGTTTAGGCGTTTAGCCCAAGCTGTACATGATTATAACAGGGCCCATAGGCCCTGAGCATACATTAGACTTTTATGTGCCACGAGCACTGATATGTATATATGTTTTGAGGGCATAAGCCCAATGACTCGTTACTATTCCCACTTGTGAGGCGTTTGCGCCCATCTATGTACTCTGAGGATTTTATGATGTTTATATATGGTTTTTATCTCTTTTTTGTGTTTTATGGATTGTGTGTACAAAAATGTATTTACATGTTTATGTTTATGATCTTTTTATATGTGAGCAAGATGCCAATCTAAAATGTGATTAGCTAGAGTATCTATG
Source organism: Picea engelmannii (assembly GCA_009831015.1). NCBI lineage: Eukaryota > Viridiplantae > Streptophyta > Pinopsida > Pinales > Pinaceae > Picea > Picea engelmannii. Next base: position 52,360 of record ML848730.1, read on the forward strand.
ATTTGATTTAAACTCCTAGGAACATGAACATATGTGATATAATCAAAGTTGTGTTCCAAGAGACTTACCCTAAGGAATCGTCGGTGTAAATTTGGGTCATGAACCCGGTATATTCTGTTTAGCTGCGACACAACCAGTTGAGCGTCTAGATAGACCCGGAGATGAGAGATGCCCAATGACAAAGCGTCACGAAGCAACTCAATAAATGCACTATCCTCAACAACATTATTTGTGGTGTCACCTAAGCATATACCTCTGGAAGATAACAACTGACCCTGTGGTGTAAAGATTACCCAAGCTGCGGAGGCAAGCCTCCACATGTGTCGACTAGCACCGTCCGCATACCCAATGAACACCTCGGACTCCCTTGAAATCTGCCATATTGACGAAAGATAACATCAATGACATGTCCATAACACTTTTTAAAAGAAACGTAAAAAAGTAATAGTACAAAGACTATACATATGTTACAAAAATTTACCCATAGTGACCGTTCTATGAGTAATACTTCTTGAGGTAGAGCCCATTTCTAGGCTCCGCCAAAGCATTCCCTTCAAAATCGACCAAATGATAAGCGCCCTTCTTTAACACCTCTTTAATAATGAAGGGTCTGAACCACATGGGTTTGAACTTTCCTGCCACCAGGGGGTCCTTGTCTTGGTCATAGACCAGGACAAGGTCGCCCTCAGAAAAAATCCGAGGACGAATGGACCTATCATATTGACACTTGACCTTATGTTTATGAGCCTCGTTGGCCAGAGCTGCATCGCGACGCTGCTCATCAAGCTGCTCAAGGTGTACTAACTACTCTTCAAGAGGAGAAGTGTCTAGCAATAACTATACTGCCAATTTCAGAGATGGGATTTTACATTCGATGGGCACGACTGCCTCCAGCCCGTAAACGAGTTGGAAAGGTGAGAAACCAGTTGCAGTCTTAACTGATGTTCGGTAAGCCCATAATGTCGAGTATAACATCAAATGCCATTTTGACTTGGCTAAGTTGATAGTTCGTTGTAGAATCGTCTTAAGAGTTTTGTTTATAGCTTCCACTTGCCCATTGGCTTGGGGGTAGTAAGGTGATGAATGTTCTTKCYRTAACCCAAGMTTTAATGTTAATTCARACATCATTTGGTTCTAAAAGTGACTGCCATGGTCAGTGACAATCTCTCTCRGGATGCCGAACCTTGMTATAATCTGGTTGAATAAGAAGAGAGTTGCAGTCTCTCCATCATCTTTAAACGTTGGCATAGCTTCGACCCACTTAGTGAAGTAGTCGACAGCTACGATGATATAGCGGTGCCCCCTTGCTGAYGGGGGGTTGCATGTAGTGTAATCAATCCCCCACTTAGTGAAGGGACCAAYTGTGATGACAGGAAACATAGGAACTGGATGTGCCCTCATCTTCCGAGAGAAGATTTGGCACGGATGGCACTTCTTGACCAACTTGATACAATCTTTGATAAGTGTGGGCCAGAAGTAACCTGCTCGTAAAATATTTTGGGCTGTTGCCAACCCARATAAGTGACTRCCACAAKCTCYTGTATGAMAATCGTTGAGCACTATAACGGCCTCCTCATGAGTGAGACATCGACGCAAGATGCAGTCTACACCTCTCTTATACAACGTATCATTAAGTATGAGATAATTCTTAGCCTGATGGCATATCCGYCGACGCTCAWCACGAGAAGCAGAGGTGGGGCACTTCAAATTCTGGAGATAGATCAGTATATCTCTGTACCAGGGGTCTGACAATTCAATCAAAAACATATCCTCCCAGATAGGCGATTCCTCARGCAMAACGTCACCTRACTCAACCGGAAGTTCTGAAATAAGTTCTGTGAAKACCAATGACTTCTTGGACTTTGYTGAAAYGAAGTCTAAGTMAAATTCTTGGAGGATGACCATCCATCTACTAATTTTTCCACCGATAACTCATCGTGTCAACATGTATTGGAATGGATTCACGACATCAACGACRGTGGTCTTGCGAAACAGAACGTAGTGACGGAACCGTTGAACATCATGAACTGCTGCCAACACAAGTTTTTCTAGATGGGAATAATTAAGTTTTGGTCCTAYGAGGCCTCGGCTCAGGTAATAGATCACATATTCTGAAAACGAATCATCTTCCTGAACTAAAACCATGCCTATAGTTGACTCTGCAGCAGCCAGATATAATAGGAAATCCTTGTTATAATTAGGTGGYCGTAGCAGAGGCGYGGTTGTGAGGGCATGTTTTAATGCGTCGAAAGAGCGTTGAGCGGCCTCGTCCCAAAAAAAGGGAACATCTTTCTTAAGTAAACGCATAAAKCCCTTGGTGATTTCRTCATAGTTGGCGATGAMGCGTCGTAAGAAGTTYGCCTTGCCTTGAAGACTTTGAATTTGTAAGATTGTGCGTGGGGGGGGGCAACTGGATTATTGCCTCCACCTTAAGAGGATCCACCATGATCCCTRTTGTTGATACAATGAAACCTAACAAACATCCTGACRTGACGCAAAAGCTRCACTTGTTGGGATTCAAGCGAATCCTGAAGTAGCGACAGYGTTCGAAGATTAGTCTGAGGTGCATAGGATGATCCTTTCGCTTGTGAGAGYGTGATGCTAAATCATCTAGATAGGCCTCGACTATATGTTTAAGGTCGTGAAACGCAAAAGACATGGCCCACTAGAAAGTGGCTCGATCATTCTTGAGGCCAAAAGGCATCTTACGATAGGMGAATGTACCCCACGGACAAATGAATGTTGTTTTGTGTTGGTCCTCAGGTTTGATTTGGATTTGATTATAGCCCGAAAAKCCATCCATGAACGAAAAGGCTTCACAACCGGCACATTCATCAATGATCTGGTCGATGAATGGGGTTGGATAATTATCTTTTGGACATGCCTTGTTCAAATCACGAAAATCGGTACATACAYGAATTGTGCMTTGTTTTTTATCGACCGGCACGAGGTTTGACACCCATTGAGTCAAATGAATAGGGTAAATGAACCCTTCCTTGAGAAATTTCTCAACCTCACTCTTGATGGTTGTTGMTTTYTTAGGATTAACTGGAYGAAGTTTTTGTCGAACAGGCTTGGCATCAGGATATGTTGTGATTTCATGTTCAACTATTTTCGGATCGATACCTGGCGTTTCCTCATAAGACCAGGAAAAAATGTCGCRGAATTCTTTGAAAAGATCCGTGTAAATCTGAATCTCTTCGGGGGAGMAATCCGCTCCGACAAAGACATTCTCCATGACACCAGGKTTTCGGGAGATGTTAATAGGTATGGTTTCARCGATAGTCGCCATATTCCCTTCAGCATAAATTTCCTGTGTAGCTAAGAGGTTAATAGGACACGGYTKATCTCCCGTCATGGTGATAGTGAATTCTCCTACCTCGATTCGGCGTAACTTTGGGAGGAAATAATATCTGTGATRAAGATCATCCCAAGGTTTGTCTGGCCTAGTCATTGCTTCGATTACTGYTTCGTCAGAAGGCAAGACTAAGTCTAAYGAATCGGTGGTAGCAAGAGAACCCTGAGCCCAAATAAGCTCTGGAAGTGGATCCAATTCTTGTGCGGGATTCRGATCAGGKTTAGCTGAAGCTTGCTGGACTAAAGAGTACGCTACTTCAGAATCCAACAAGGGCATGGACATGCCAGAGTACCCTGTCTCATCCATCRTGGCTGATGGGGAAGGAAGAATCCAYGGATCCTCAAAGCAATTCGTGCGGAACGACGAAACGTGAAAAATCTCAGCCTTGTGGTGATTCGATATAAACTTGACATCGTTATGAGGAGGTGGGTAATCAAAGGTACCCATCAAGGATGGGAACAAACCAACTCCTACGTTAACGACACYGGGCTGAGTATTATCAATCATGGGAACCGTGGATGCCCCCAAAGYTGGGTCARGTCTAGAGAAGGACAATTGATCAATGGTCACTATCCGACCYTCGTGTGGAAACAAAAAGACTCRGAAAATTGTAGCAACCACAGCTTGCATAGCATAAGTCCAACTCCGACCTAACAAKAGGTTATAGTCGAGGGGAGCATCGACTACCTYTACTTCAACACACAYGGTCTTCCCTCCTAACTGCATAGGGAAAGAAGGAACGATGCCATGTGGCCGGAAAGAATGACCGTCGAACACAGTGAGGAGAGTAGGTGATGGAGACAAAGTGGGYTGACCAATGGCTTTCCAACATGCTAATGACATAACRCAAGTCGAAGTGCCCTCMTCGACCACCATGCGGAATATATTYCGTGTCAAAGTTTTCGTGGGATGAGCCACTACTATCTKAAACGCGGCGTGGTAAGGCAGACGAGGTTTCAAGTCGGTCGTATCTAACATGATGGTACCCGGGTTACAAGTCTCAGTAGAGCCTAAAGCAGTCAACAAGGCTTTCCTCTGAGCAGGGCATCTTTAGAGGACCTCCAAAGMAGACATTGCACAAGGGGTTTGTGATAAATCTTCCACCACAGAGTAATTCTGGGCGGCCCTTGCRTTTGGGTTGTGAGAAGATTTCTTAAATGCACCCTTTGGAATGCGTGTCATTGTTTCACCCAACTTCTTCTCGATCTGTAGAGGAAGAGATGGGATCTSAACTTCTTTACCCTTCTCAGAGGTGCTTGGTTTACTATAGTCATGTGCTCTAGTCATTATTAAAGMATCACCCCAAACCATATATACGTTCGCGRATGAGGAATTGTTTGGGGGAGGGYAGGTTTCTTGGCTKCCCCCTTCGGCACTTGTAGAGGCTTGAGTTAAATTTATCCCATGCTGAAAGGGATTAGTCAACACGRCGTGTTGTTGCTGTGTGACAAACTTTTGGGCCTCCGCAAGCCGAGGACAYAGATGGGTYGGGTGGTCTTCCACACACAAGTTGCACGGATACCTCACCTTCCATTTTTCCATGGTGCCCTCGCTAGCATTATCAGTGGGTGTTTTCTCCCCCTTACCCTTCTTTCGTTGTTTTTTCTTCCCTTCAGGCTGTTGGTTGGCCTTTGGTTTAGTCGTCTGCAYGGAGTGTACTTCCGACGTTTGGGTAGGAGGAGCAGCCAAAGMAGTATTCTRGYTGGCCGCTAAGTGTTGTATAGATAACTGTTRCAWTTKCTTTGTCAATTGYTCAGCRGGCTTGGTTTGTGMTGAACCAACGATACCCTCGGCATGTGGTCCAGCTCTCTATMTAGTTTTTTTCCAGTATCGATCGTGGTGCATCCGGTAGGATGTTGTATAATAAACCARACTGAGAATAGATGAGCTCAAACTGTTGAGCCCTCATGATGGCATATTCTTYGGAGAAAACACCTAAAGTTGCRACGTCTTTCGATAATTGTGGGACTAAATACTTAAGGAACCACTCAAGCAGGAACGCTGGTGGGACTGGTACTTTGATTAGACTCTTTCGGYGTCTCCACTCTCGGATATGATCAGAGATATGGTCCRYTRTCGTCTGTTCGAAATTGGCAAGYAGCTCTGTGCCAGCGTCGTATCTCACAGGTAACTGGAAATGGTTAAGGAACGCCATCACCAGTTCGCCAAAAGAAGAATATMTTGAGCGATCAAGCTCAATGTACCATTTCGYGGCACTCCCGATAAGAGTGCGTTGAAACAATCGCAACTGGACGGAGTCATCTTTCAGTGAGTTAGATGAACACCAAAGATGGAAAGTAGTCACGCGATCACCTGGATCTTCGTTAGTMTTGGCCTCGAACTTTGGAATGTCTGAAGGCAACTTCGTTGGCATAGGAGGCCAACGTGGATCATGACAAATAGGATCATTTAACAACCTTGTCAAATCTGGCAAGTGTAACGTCACCARGAATGGTAGTTTGGGTTGTTGCTGATAGCCTGGAAAAAAGGGCCCTGGAGTTTGAATGGCACCAGGTTGCCAGGAAAAGTTTGGCTACTGGMTCGGATTCTGGTAGAAACAATGGCCCTGACTAGCGTAAGGATTTTGCATATGTGGAGACATCATTGGMTGATTCCCCATAAAGGACATAGGATGTGGGGCATGCATCGTGTTTGAAGGACTTTGGGAAGGATTACCCCATGYCGGTCCTGATGGGAGAGGCATAAAAGTCTGTCYAGGGTTCCATTGACTRTGGAAAGAATTACCCCAGAACGACATTCCAKAGGAGGGAAYGGATCCTTGTCCTGAGTTCCAAGGTCCTGCTATATGTGCCCCCGGTGCAAGAATAGTACCCTGCGCCAGAGTAGACTGTCCAAAGATGGGAATGCCCCCAGATGGGAAAGCAGTGGATGMAAAAGTGTTGTTACCAAACATCATGTTCCAAACMAACGGTGATGAACCTACCGATAGAGTGTGCACAGGTGTTCCTTGACTCCCAACTCCAAACGAACTCGTGTGTGCAGGCTTCCCGGCAGACTACTGATGCAGGCCACCAAGCGAAGGGGASRRATGAGAGATATGACCTCCAGCGTAAGGAAAAGCATTAAAAGGGACAGGCATGCCCCCAAGTTGACCTTRCAGAGGAGCGTTAGAGCTCCCTACCCCCAGACCCAAAGTCTGTAAAGTGGAGTAAGTGAGTGCAGGACTTGTACCCGAACTAGGCATACCRTATGAGAACGGAGGGCCTGTCACACTAGGTGTGAAGGGAGGTGTGGCCACCGCKATAGATGGGKTCGGTCCACTGTGCGAYGTAGTTGTGRCCRATACTGTAGTGGCTCGGACTGACGACGGAAAGTTAGGAGATGCTTCTCYTGTGGTGACAAYGGTRGTGGGAATGGAAGAATTCCCAGAGGAAGTAACARCGTTTGGTTCCATAACTGTGTGAGGCACTGACARGCATTTGTAAAATTGGATTGGTACGATGATCGATGGMCAAGTATCAGTGGTTGGGGTTTCAACCGAGCCAAKATTGGCGATTGATTCCTCYGAGAGTTGTTCGRGCACAATGGTTTGTAACCCGGTTGCTTYGAAAGACCCTTGTTGGTCTAGCTTCCGCCTCAATGGTGGCGGGGGTGGCTCCARTATAACCGGCGACAGGCCCAGGAGCCTTCGTGACCGACAGAGCTCGGGATCCTCCACTGTGTGAAAATATCCAAGACACGCTAAGGTATTCTACCCGATCAAACGGTAACACACACTAAAAAAGAAGCCCCTAAGAGATAAGACAAGCAATCACTAACTATTTTGAAGAACATCTACAACAACCAACACTAGAGCAACTTACCGGTGCAAGTGCAACTCGAAAACGGAAGCACCCTCTGGGTATACTCTGCAAAGAATGGCCCAATGTTTGTCCTAGGTACCACAGTATACCCCCGCAGTCACCTGTGTATGTCCCTAAAAATATTGGCAACTAGTTTGCCAGCACGCGAACAGTCACCAGGTGGGTACAGTCGATAGTCGGGTAGACCACAATGAGCAGGGTATCAAGCCTGAAACCTGTCAAGGGTATCGAGAGAAAATGGTCCGGAAGACAACTGAGGACCTCGAACGGATTCGAGACCCACGAAGCCCCATGGAAAATGCAAACGACGGAATCCCAAAACAAATCCTCGATATGTGTTCTCCACTATGCTTGGTCCAGCTTTGGAGGGGTTATCTCTGCTACCTTTCCTTACGCGACCTCATGTTTATCCCCTGTGTTAGAGGGGGGTCCCGGATAACTTCCACAAAACTGGACTTCTAAACTCCCTATCACAGACTCCAATGTTTGGCTTGAGTGGCCTTGGAGAGTTTCCTCTCCAACCTAATCCAAGGCCATAGTCCTAAGCTAGTATATGAACCCTACAAACAAAAAGTCTAATAGATTTTAAATTAGCATTGCTTTTATGGGATTTTTTACGTCATGGGATATGAAGGTGAAACTGATGATGTGTAAAGACTCAAAGCAAAAATGAATGAAAAATGCTGGAAAATAAAACTTTTACTGAATGCAAAAATCAACAACTTTTCACAAAGAAAGACTTCTTTTTTCTTTTCAATTTTGCTAAGATTTCATGCAGCAAACATAAAGGAGTTTTCGCTCAACTATGAGCTACTTATGCTGTAAATGCACTGCAACAACTTATGAACAAAAATACTTCTCCCTAGCTATTGACGCAGAAACACAATCTTCAAACAACGAAGAAAATGAAAAAGAGATATATATATTTTTTTATTAAAGTGCTAAATGAAGCAACAAAGGGAAAATACCGACAAGCACAAAACCAAGAAAACAAAACAAAATTCTGGCTTAAAGTGCAGATCGCAAAGAATCAGAGCAAAGACACACAATGGCAATCAAGAAAGCACCAACTCGTACGCCTGTCTAAAAACCATAAAACAAAATCTTTCTTTTTTTATCTTTTCTATCAACTATCAACTAAGAAAAAACAGGCTAAGGGTAAGAGGCCCTAACCTACTGACTGTGAAACCCTAGACTCAAACCACTAAGAGGAACACTTCTCACCACAGGAGGGGATGACTACCCCACCCTGATTGAAAAGAAACCAGTCAAGTCCGCTACTGTCACTGAAACAGCGTGCGTGCAAACACGTGCTGAGCTATGACAGAGCGCGGGTACCCGCTGGCTGCACTTGCACAGGCCGGATGTATGTATAAACTCCAAGACAAAACTAAACACAGGCAGCCTAGACCTAGAAGAGGCCTCTGGTATTAACAACCAGGGTCTCTTAAAGG
>ML848730.1:82147-92208 GCA_009831015.1 Picea engelmannii
TTCATCCTGAATGTCGTATCTCAGACCATTCAGGTACCTAGCAACCTTCTCATCATCACTCTCCCGATGACCTACTCGGATATTGAGCTTGTAGAATTCTTCGGTGTACTCTTTCACCGTCATCAACTTCTGTCTCAGGTTCTTCATTCGCCTGAATAGTGTGATCTGATAATCCCTTGGGATGAACTTTGCCTTCATCTTAGCAATCATTCGGTCCCAGCTTTTAATTTTCTGTTTGACCTTGGAGCGTCTATCTGCCTGTAGCTCGTCCCACCATAATGCTGCGTGTCCTTTCAACTTGGTAACAACATGCCTTACCTTTTTATCTTCTTCAATATCTTCATAGTCGAAGTAGGTGTCAAGAGCTCGAATCCAATCCAGAAGCTCTTCTGCATCCAGGCTCCCTTCATAAGCTGGAATGTCCATTTTCGTCTTTGAACTCATCCGGGCGATAGCCTTGATTAATCTCTCGTTTGCTGCATCCTCAACTGCAACTTCTCCTTGTGGTTCAACTTCAACCTCATTGTTGGAATCACTAAGATCCCCTGCACCAGCTGTGCGTCTTTGAGCTGTTTCCATCTCCTTGAGTCTCGCTCTGAGATCTCGTATCTGTCTTTCCATCTTTGGATTCCCTGCCGGCCTGCCTCTTCTTCGCACATCCCTGTCCTTTGGATTAGGTGATTGCCTTTCTCTTCCGGGTGGCATGGTAAAATTTTTCTTTCTCCTCTGCTACAGAAAATAGAGATAATTCTTGGCTCTGGTACCACTCTGATGCAGTCGGCCTCTCAGGGCACATCCGCTTCAACCAGGACCTTCCTTTACTCAAGCCCGAAGAGTTAAATTACTCTTCAACCCCCTGTCGGGAGTTCTCAATACCCACAGACTTTCTTCCAGCTATCTCCCCTTTGTCTTATCGGGAAATCGGGCTTCGCGCTATCGCGAAACTTGTGGGCACGTTCCTCGTGCTATCCAAAACCCCAAAACCCGATGGGTCTCGATGCCGATGCTTCTTCGTTCCTGTCGGGGATTTCCCTATCGGGAAATCGGCCTATGCGATGTCAAGAGTTGTTGCCCTCGTGAATCCCCGATTCCCAATTTGCGATGGCACTCCCGCTATGGCGTTAGCCCCTTCGGCTACTCATTTCCCACGTGACCTGCCAATCCACGAGACCACGTCCTTCACCCTTATCGGGATTTCAGAATTTGCGAGTTTGAACAGCATAGAACTCACACCTTTTGGATCTCCGATCCCCGAACTCCGATGCCACCTGTCCTTTTCTCCCTGATGCCTGGACCCCACACTCCTGTAGTAATCTCATGCCACGTGTCCCCGCAACGCTCAACGGCTCCAGTTGCGTTGGAAAATCACTAATCACGATTTTAGCAGGCACAAGACTCCTTCCTCCGCAAACCCCGATGAGATGAATCTTGATGGTTCTTGGGCTCCTCCTTGACACACTCAGGTTTAAATCCTGTGCAACTTCAGCAAGATCTGGCAGCTGTCGGGACTTCGCAATTCTCCCTTGCGAATCCTGGCCGTCGATTCCTCCTTCAGAGGTTTCTAGGAAATGACTAAGTGTTCCTTCCAGAATCCCTTTCCAACGCTTGGGCTTGCAACCTCTGCTCAAGCCTTCTTCTACACGGACTCCTGTGTTCTCCTTCATGGTATCTCGAAGGAACTATCCCTCCTGAGGTTGTCAACTCTGATTCCTTCAAAGACTTTGCGCACACTCTTCGTGCTCGACCTTCAACAACTCTCCAAGTGTTGAGTCTTTCAGACTCTGTGCACCTCCGACAACAGTAGTATCTGCCTTCCTTTGCTCAGATTAACAACTGAGGCTTCTAATTCCGCCTATGAGATCTTCACACGGCTTCCACAACAACCCTATAACTTATGGGTGAACAAGAATAAGTGTTTAACTGTCGAGCCTTCATCAACGCACTCTTTGCGGATGAATTCAACTGCACTCTATGCAGGAATCTCCTGGATCAGACAGAGAAACAATTGAAACTTATTATGTTCTCTCTCTCTCTCAGACTTCAGTTAAAAACCTGAAATCCCATGCACAACATATACAAAGCAAATGCATATCCAGAAAAACAAACATTCATGAGCACATAAACAATCTACACAAAGAAACAACACCCGCCATGAATTTGAATCAAAGACTCTCTTCTATTAATTCAAATATGTACATGGATGTTCTTCACAGATTTCTCTGTTTTCTCTTCTCTTTTGAATGCTTTCTAATCTGGGATAATGTTACAATACACAAGTGAGGGTGTCTATATCCGTTTTCCCTCTCGAACTCTAAAAACTGTCTAATCTGGAAACAAAATCCTATCTACTTGCATTAAATCTATTAAATGCCTCATCTACCTAAGGACGAGAGCTTAAAGGCTCAAGGTCCATTATAATATACAAAGGATCTTCTCATAAATGGTTCATTTATACATTGGCGCATCATCTTAAATGAAAATTCAAAAAGTTTTGGCTAGCCTTGTCCAGTTGTTCGTTGTCTTCTTATGCTGGCTCGCTTGTCTTGGGTGATGCTCCTGCATCATACTCCTCGGCTTGAAAATTTTCATGGGCTCCTGTCCATGAGCTCCCGCAAAGTCTGTCCATGCTTATGTATCTCTGATTTGCCTTCCCAACTGGCATCTTCCACTGGGTGATTCTTCCACTTGACCAGGTACTCGAAATACTGCTTTCACCTGGTCTTCTTTCCCACTCGCTTGTCTAGTATGCACTCCATCTGCGGCTTCTCTGCAACTGGTAATTGCTTCTGCCACTGGATCACTGGTTCCTCAGTTCCAGTTCCTGCTTCTCCAGCCCTGTATGGGTATAAGTTCGAAACATTAAATATCGGAGATATCCCGAGGTTATCCGACAACTCAATTTCATAAGCATTCTCTCCAAATTTCTTCAGGATTCTGCATGGCCCAATTTTCTTCATTTTTAGCTTGTTATATGTTCCCCTTGGGAACCTTTCCTTTCTCAAGTGTGCTAGAACCAGATCCCCAACTTCGAACTGAAGTTGTCTCTGATGCTAATCTGCTTTGCGCTTGTACTCCTGATTTGAGTCTATCAGTCGCTGCTTCACCTTGCTGTGAAGTTCCTTCATCGCTTCAGTGAATTCCTCTGCACTAGCACTACTAGTCGCAGCCTGTTCTGACTCCCTGAGTTCAGAAACTCCCCTTGGTTGTGTCCCATACACAATCTGAAATGGACTTTTGCCTGTACTTCGATTCACAGAATCATTGTATGCAAACTCTGCCTGTGGCAATATGTTGTCCCAGCTGCTATGGTGCTCTGTCACCAAGCTCCTCAGCAAGTCTGCCAGACTCCTGTTGACCACCTCAGTCTATTCGTCTGTCTGCGGATGATAAGCTGAACTAAACGCCAGGTTAGTTCTTAGCTTCTTCCATAGCGTCCTCCAAAAATGACCTATGAATTTCGTATCCCTGTCCGAAACTATGCTTTTCGGAAATCCATGAAGTCGCGCAATCTCTTTGAAAAACAAATTTGCGATGTGGGTCACATCGCTGGTCTTCTGGCATGGAATAAAATGTGCCATCTTTGAAAACCTGTCCACCACCACAAAGATCGAATCAACCCCTCTCTGCATTCTCGGCAAACCCAATACAAAATCCATGCTGATCGCCTCCCATGGTCTCTCCGGTATGGGCAATGGATGATAAAGACCCGCATTCTATTTCCGGGCCTTTGAATGTTGACAAATTCGACACCTGTCAACAAACCTTTGGATATCTTCTCGCATGCCTGGCCAAAAATACGATTCGCTCAACTTTGCGAATGTTTTGTCATGGCCAAAATGTCCTGCCAAGCCTCCGCTGTGTTTTTCCTATAGCAAATTCTCCCTCATGGAGCAATTTGGAATACACAGTTGATTGCCTCTGAACAACAATCCCTCCTGGATCATGTAGTCTATCCATGGGCTCCTATCCCTGAGAACAGGATTCTCAGTTGCTTCATATGCTTCTCCGAAGTCTGCATCTCCTGTGTACATGTCCTTCAGATTCTCAAAACCCAATGTTTTGACTCGGAATTCTTGCAGCAACAAACATTTCCTTCTCAAAGCGTCAGCCACTTTGTCAGTAGTACCCAAAATATGTTTGATCACAAATGTGAAATTTTGCATGTACTCTACCCATTTTGCATGCTTCTGATTCAACTTCTCCTGTTGACTCAAAAACTGCAATGCATAATTATCGTTGTACAATACAAACTCTTTTGGGATCAAGTAATGCCTCCACTTCTTTAATGCCTGTATGATGGCATAAAACTCTTTATCATATGTGGAGTATTTCAGCTTTGTGTCATCTAGCTTCTCGCTGAAATATGCAACAGGCCTATCCTTCTGACTCAAGACCTCTCCTATGGCATATCCGCTTGCATCACATTTCACTTGAAATGTCTTCTTGAAGTCCGACAACACCAACACTGGTCATTCTGTTATCTTCCGCTTCAACAGATTGAAGCTTTTCTTAGCCTCTGCTGTCCAATGAAAAGACTTGTGTCGCTTCTTCACCATGTCCATCATTGCTGCGCTAATCCCACTGAAGTTCCTAATGAATTTCCGGTATAAACTTTCCAACCCATGGAAACTTCTCACTTCGAAGACATTTCTCGGTGATGGCCAATTTTTGATCACTTCCACTTTAATCAGATCCATTTTCAACTCATTCGCTGAAATAACAAAACCCAAATAAATGAGCTACGTCTTCATAATTGAGGACTTCTTCATGTTAATCAACAACTTCTCCCGCTGTAGCTTTCTCATTACAATGGCCAAATGTTTCAAATGTTCAGCCTTTGTTTTACTATAGATCAATATATCATCCAGATATACGACTACAAATTTCCCGATGAATTCCCTCAGGACTTCATTCATCAGTCTCATGAATGTGCTCGGTGTGTTTGTCAAGCCAAATGGCATGACCAGCCATTCATACAAACCTTCGTTTGTTTTGAATGTTGTCTTCCATTCATCACCTTCCCTCATGTGAATCTGGTGATATCCGCTCTTCAGATCAATCTTCGAAAAATACTTTGCCCCACTCAGGCAATCCATCAGATCATCCATTCTCGGCAGTGGAAATCTGTACCTGATGGTAATTTTGTTGATTGCTCTAGAGTTGGTACACATTCTCCAACCTCCATCCTTCTTCGGACTTAGTACTGTTGGAACGGCACACAGACTTAGACTTTCCCTGACCAGTCCTTTGTCCAATAGCTCCTGGACCTGCTTCTTGACTTCCTCATTTTTCTGTGGCGTCAATCTATACGCAGCCTTATTCGGCAAACTGGCTCCTGGTATGAGGTCGATGTGATGACTCACACTCCTCATCGGTGGAAAGGAATGAGGTAATTCGTCCACTATGATGTCAGTGAACTCTCCCAACAGTTCTTGAATCTCGTCTGGTAAATCATCCACTCTTGTGCTAGTCAGGACAATTCTCGGTTTCCTGACCACAAAGAATTGTGGATCTTCCTTCTTTTCCATCTCTGTAAGAAGCTCCTTCCCACTCATGAGAAGTATCGTGTTGTTTACTTCCGGTTTCACTTCTTTATCCTTTATCGGAAGCAGTCTGTGTGTCCTCCCATCCTTTTCTAAAGTATATGTGTTCATTCTTCCGTCATGAACCACATTTCGGTCACATTTCCATTGTCTACCCAGTAACAAATGACACACATCCATAGGAATGACATCACACAAGAATTTATCATTATATCCCGCAATTTTAAATTCAACTAAACATTGTTTAGTGACACTCACCTGATGACCCTTCTGTAGCCATGATACTTTATATGGACTCGGGTGATCAGTTGTTTCCAGCTCCAACTTTTCCACCATCTCGGTCGAAACGAGATTGTCGGTGCTTCCGCTGTCCACAATGACCTTGCATTTCCACTCCTTGGTTTTGCAAGCTGTTCTGAACAGTCTGGTCCTCTGAGCTGTGTCCTCCACCTCTTTCTCATGTGTCAAAAGAACTTTGTGCACCGTCAGTGATCTTCCTGCTTCGGTGTCTTTGTTCTCAACATCATGCCTCTGCTCTTCAGCGATGTGAGTTTCTCCTTTATCTATATTCCGAACTGGACAGTCAACTGCTTTATGCCCATTCTTCCCACATGTGTAGCATGTGATGATTCCACCTCTGCCTCTTCCTCTACCTCTGGTACGAGGAAAAGTGTTTGCGTCAGCATAACTGCCACCCTACTCTGTATGCTGCCCCCTCTGTTCAACATGTGGTCCTCGCTGTGAGGTTCCACCTCTCTCAATCTTACCTTGAGGTTTCTTCCACTCCTCCTTGGGCTTCTGGTATTTCTCTTGGGCAACTGCCTTGCCTCTGGGATGACTTCTGCCTCACCCTCGCTGTCCTTTCTTACTACTCAACTTCTCCTCGACTTTCAGAGCCATCTGGTAAGAATCCTCCACCGTTATGATGGTTGTCATGCTTAATTCATCCTGGATGTCATATCTCAGACCATTCAGGTACCTAGCAACCTTTTCATCATCGCTCTCCCGATGACCTGCTCGGATATTGAGCTTGTAGAATTCTTCGGTGTACTCTTTCACCGTCATCAACTTCTATCTCAAGTTCTGCATTCGCCTGAACAGTGTGATCTGATAATCCCTTGGGATGAACTTTGCCTTCATCTTAGCAATCATTCGGTCCCAACTTTTAATTTTCTGTTTGCCCTTGGAGCGTCTATCTGCCTGTAGCTCGTCCCACCATAATGCTGCGTGTCCTTTCAACTTGGTAACAACATGCCTTACCTTTTTATCTTCTTCGATATCTTCATAGTCAAAGTAGGTGTCAAGAGCTGGAATCCAATCCAGAAGCTCTTCTGCATCCAGGCTCCCTTCATAAGCTGGAATGTCCATTTTCGTCTTTGAACTCATCCGGGCGATAGCCTTGATTAACCGCTCGTTTGCTGCATCCTCAGCTGCAACTTCTCCTTGTGGTTCAACTTCAACCTCATTTTCGGAATCACTAAGATCCCCTGCACCAGCTGTGCGTCTTTGAGCTGTTTCCATCTCCTCGAGTCTCGCTCTGAGATCTCGTATCTGTCTTTCCATCTCTGGATTCCCTACCGGCCTGCCTCTTCTTCGCACATCCCTGTCCTCCGGATCAGGAGATTGCCTTTCTCTTCTGGGCGGCATGGTAAAATTTTTCTTTCTCCTCTGCTACAGAAAACAGAGAGAATTCATGGCTTTGATACCACTCTGATGCAGTCAGCCTCTCATGGCACGTCCGCTTCAACCAGGACCTTCCTTTACTCATCCCTGAAGAGTTAAATTACTCTTCAACCCCCTGTCGGGAGTTCTCAATACCCACATACTTTCTTCCAACGATCTCCCCTTTGTCTTATCGGGAAATTGGGCTTCGCGCTATCATGAAACTTGTGGGCACGTTCCTCATGCTATCCAAAACCCCGAAACCCGATGGGTCTCGATGCTGATGCTTCTTTATTCCTGTCGGGGATTTCCCTATCGGGAAATCAACCTATGCGATGTCAAGAGTTTCTCCCCTCGTGAATCCCCGATTCCTGATTTGCGATGGTGCTCCCGCTATGGCGTTAGCCCCTCCGGCTACTCATTTCCCACGTGACCTGCCAATCCACGAGACCACGTCCTTCACCCTTATCAGGATTTCGGAATTCGCGAGTTCGAACAGCGTAGAAATCTCACCTTTTGGATCTCCGATCCCCGAACTTTGATGCCACTTGTCCTTTGCTCTTTGATGCCTGGACCCCACGCTCCCGTAGTAATCTCACGCCACGTATCCCCGCAGCGATCAATGGCTCCAGTTGCATCGAAATATCACTAATCGCGATTTCAGCAGGCACAAGACTCTTGCCTCCGCAAACCCCGATGAGCCGAATCCCGATGGTTCTTGGGCTCCTCCTTGACACACTCAGGTTTAAATCTTGCGCAACTTCACCAAGATCTGGTGGCTTTCGGGACTTCACAATTCTCCCTTGCGAATCCTGGCCGTCGATTCCTCCTTCAGAGGTTTCTAGGAAATGACTAAGTGTTCCTTCCAGAATCCCTTTCCAACGCTTGGGCTTGCAACCTCTGCTCAAGCCTTCTTCTACACAGAATCCTGTGTTCTCCTTCATGGTATCTCTAAGGAACTATCCCTCCTGAGCTTGTCAACTCTGATTCCTTCAGAGCCTTTGCGCACACTCTTCGTGCTCGACCTTCAACAACTCTCCAAGTGTTGAGTCTTTCAGACTCTGTGCACCTCCGACAACAGTAGTCCCTGCCTTCCTTTTCTCAGATTATCAACTGAGACTTCTAATTCTTCCTGTGCGCTCTTCACACGGCTTCCACAACAACCCTATAACTTCTGGGTGAATGAGAATAAGTGTTTAACTATCGAGCCTTCATCAATGCACTCTTTGCGGATGAATTCAACTGCACTCTATGCAGGAATCTCCTGGCTTAGACAGAGAAACAATTGAAACTTATTCTCTTCTCTCTCTCTCAGAATTCAGTTAAAAACCTGAAATCCCATGCACAACATATACAAAGCAAATGCATATCTAGAAAAAGAAACATTCATGAGCACATAAACAATCTACACAAAGAAACAACACTCTCCATGAATTTGAATCAAAGACTCTCTTCTATTAATTCAAATCTGTACATGGATGTTCTTCACAGATTTCTCTGTTTGCTCTTCTCTTCTGAATGCTTGCTAATCCGTGATAATGTTACAATACACAAGTGAGGGTGTCTATATCTGTTTTCCCTCTCGAACTCTAAAAAATGTCTAATCTGGAAACAAAATCCTATCTACTTGCATTAAATATATTAAATGCCTCATCTACCTAAGGACAAGAGCTTAAAGGCTCAAGGTCCATTATAATATACAAAGGCGCTTCTCATAAATGGTTCATTTATACATTGGTGCATCATCTTAAATGAAAATTCAAAAAGTTTCGGCTGGCCTTGTCCAGTTGTTTGTTGTCTTCTTATGCTGGCTCGCTTGTCTTGGGTGATGCTCCTACATCAATAGCTCACGAATCTTGGATGAGATCTTGGAAAGTCAAAGACCATCACGTGATAAATCAGGTCTTGGATACAAAGGAGAAGATACACATGCTGAAGCAAGCACGTCAAAGAAGCATGAGGTAAATATATCAAAGAAGGAAGACAATGTTGCAAAGCAACCATCTACACAAGGAAAAGAAAATTTCAAAAAAATAAAGCAAGGAAGACATCAAGAAGCTATTCTTGGGACACCAAAGCAAAGGTATGAAAGTATTTTTCATGGGCATTGTTATTCATGTAATGGATATGGTCACAAAGCTTTTGAATGTAGATCTTATGAAAAAAGATATAATGGAAGATTCTATAACACCACAAGGTGTTGGAGATGTGATCAAATAGGACATATTTATGTTCACTATAACTCTATGAGATGCTACAACTGTAGTGGATTTGGCCACAAATCCCAGGAGTGTTGGAACACAAGAAGAATGTCCATGATGAGGACTTCACATAGCATGGCTAGAAGAAGGAATGAAGTAAGAAAGGGAGACATCTTTGAAAATATGGATACTCAGAGATCAAGTTCTAAAGAGAAGGGTCATCTACAGAAGTGGGTGAAGAAGACAGAGCAACCAGATCAAAATGAAAGATTAAAGGGAAGTTCAAATGTGTCATTTACTAAGGCACATGCAGGTAAAAGTGGTGATGGTTGTGTGTCCACACGTTCTAACCTTGAATAGGTCGTGTACACATGCACTCATTTGTGCAGCAGGCCATATGCCTGTTGTAAAGCCTTGGGAAAAAGGCAATGAACATGGCTTGGAGTTTGATGTGATGGTATAACTCTGTTGTAGGGTCTGACATTGTTTTTTGCAGGTTCTGACACTATTTGTTGCAGGTTTAAGTGTTCATCTATTGGATTATGTAAAATAACATCTCTAGTGCATGACACTAACCCATGAGTATGGTTTGATGTTGATCTGTTGGAGTACATGGCTGGTACTTTTTGAAGTTTCATTGATATATCTTATGATG
>ML848731.1:12810-25754 GCA_009831015.1 Picea engelmannii
AATAACAATTCAAAAATAAACAAAAACATCAAACATAAGACAAGGGAGTCGTCAATGGTTCCAGGCTTGATCTATTAGCGAAACCAGAGCACACGCTGAAGACAGAGATAGGGGTTCCCTCTCCCTCCAGCGGAAGGTCCTTCCGGGCCCTCAACACGATGCTTTCCTTACAAAATGAGTAGAACTGAACTGAGTGATGAAAGAACTCTGAGTTAAACTGCTGATGAATTGTTTGTCAAAGGCTGAGCTCTGAATCATCTGGACAGCGTAACAATGCCTTGAATTCTCTGCTGAAACAGTGAGTCTTCACGGCTATTTATAGCATTTTTCCAGGCGGTCACGTAACCAACTTCCGGTGTGAACACGGACCTGTTTAGGGTTCACTTAGGTCATTTAATTCGCCGAATTTGCAGATCCGACCCTGATTCGAGGGTCAAATCATCTCGGGGGCCGGTCCATAGGCGGTCGGAGGCCGACTTATGCAATTAATGTGCCGTATTAGCAGATGCGCGGGTTTTTGTGTTGACAGGCGCGCGTCGGGGCGCACATGCGCTGATAACACATTTTTGTCCCGCGCATAGGCGCGTGCACCAAGCTGTTGTAAAGCGCCCTTCAATTTTTGGTTATTTGGTATAGTTTTTGACCCTTCTGGAATGCTGTGAACTTAATTCAGTGCCATGAATGACTTCATTGCTGTTTTGATGATGTGGAGTTATTGTCGCCATGTGCAGACGAAATTTCAGTGATAACACTCTTCCATTTACCATGGGGGCTATCCATGGCGACCCTATGCAGGCTCTTATCCAATTCACAAAGGACTAATCAAATCTGAACTTCTTCATTACCTCAAATAAGAAATTATGATTAACTCTATCAAAAGAATTTGCAAGATCTAGTTTAATAATCATACCTTTATCTTTTCTGCATAGACTTGAATGAAGAGCTTCTTGCACCAGGATTATGTTTTCTTCTATTTGCCTACCTTTGATGAAGCCTCCCTGGTTCTCTGGTACTATGAGAGGAAGAACTTTTTTCAGTCTATTTGCAATGACCTTGGTAAGAATTTTATAGCTTATGTTATAGAGGGAGATCGGCCTGAATCGACTGAAGCTGCGCGCTCCTTTCTCTTTTGGGATGAGTGCTAGGAAGGTTGAATTTGTGCTTCCTCCTAGCTTGCTACTTGCTTGTGATTTTCTTATCATTTTGGTTAGATCCGATTTGATTATTTCCCAGCACTGCTGATAGAATATGGTTGTGAATCCATCTAGTCCGGGGGCCTTATCCAGGTGCATTTGGTCCAATGCCTCTTTTATTTCTTGCTGCGTGACTTCCTCCACAAGCCTAAGATTGATGTCATCTTTTATTAGATTTGGAACGATGGATAGGGGGTGCCTTTGAGGGTCAATGATTTCCCTTTGTGTTTCTGAGTAGAGGGTTCCAAATGTTTCAAAAGCTACCTATCTAATGCCCTCTGGATCAGAGATTGTGATGTTTTGGAATTGGATTTCTGTCACAGCCTTATAGTGTTTCCTTGCTTCCGCTTGCTTATGAAAATAACTAGTATTTTTGTCTCCTTCCTTCAGCCAGAGACTTCAAGACTTTTGCCTCCAATAGCCTTCTTCCTCTCTGCAGGCCTTGTGCCATTGCCTTTGGAGTTGGTCCTCTTTAAGTAAGTCTTGTTGTGTGATATCCCTATTTTCCAATTCGAACTGATGACTCTCCAGATGCCTTTGGGCTTCTATGCGCAGGGTTGATGCAGGAGCATCGCCAACTCAACAAGTATGGAGCTAGCGCATGTGTTTTTAAACACATGACATATAAGCTTGATAACTTTTTGAATTTTCATTAGAGATGAAGCACCATATCCTTTAAGGAAACATTTATGAAGGAGCACCTTTTGTATTGTATCAGACCTCGAGCCTTATGCTCTTGTCTGAATTAGATAGGAGGCATTTATTAGATTTAATGTAGGTAGATAGATGTTTAAGTCTAGATTAGACAGTTTTAGAGTCTGAGAGGGAAAACGGATATAGACACCCGCACTTGTACATTGTAACATAATTTTCAGAATCATTCATTCAGGAGCAAGAGGAGAGAGAAAGCAGAGAATTTGTGAAGAACACCCATGTACAGATGTTTTTGAATTAATAGAAGAGAGTCTTTGATTCAATTTCATGGTTGGTGTTATTTCTCTGTGTATGTTGTTTATGTGCTCATGAATGTTTGTTTTCTGGTCATGCATTTGTTTTGAATATGTTGTGCTTAAGATTTCAGAGGTTTAACTGAAGTCTAAGAGAGGAGAGAATAAGTTTCAATTGTTTCTCTGTTTGAGCCAGGAGATTCCTGCATAGAGTGCAGTTGAATTCATCCGCATAGAGTGCATTGATGAGGCTCGGAAGTTAAACCCTTATTCTCATTCACCCAGAAGTTGGTTTGGGTTGGTAAAGTCGTGCAGGAGAAGTGCAGGCTGGACTTGAAGTCTCAGTGGCTAATCTGAGCAGAAGAAGGCAGAGACTGTTGTTGCCAGGAGTGTACAGAGTCTGGAAGATTCAACACTTTGAGCGTTGTTGAAGGTTAAGCGCGAGAAGTGTGTGCAAAGTCTCTAAAGGAGTCAGAGTTGAAAAGCTCAGGAGGGATAGTTCCTTTGTGATACTGTGGAGATGGACCCAGTAGAAGTTTCGAACAGGAAGGAGCTCTAGAGTGAAAGAATTCCTCAAGGTCGACGACTAGGATTCGCAGGGAAGATTCACAAAAAACCCGCCGACCGTCATATCTTGGTGAATTTGCGAGGGGTTTAGCCTTAAGCGCAGGAAGAGCCCAAGAGTCATCGAAACTTTAGCCATCGGGATATCGGAGGTTCCATGGTAGTGGGACTTTTGAAAAACGAAATCGCGATTTGCGATTTCTCGAAGAGATTAGGACCGTGGATCCCGAGCTGGACACGTGTTCGCAATCCGAAGAATCGGGATTCGACATTCGGGATTCGGCATTCAGGATTTCCCAGTGCAAAGAGATCGCAACCTGAGAAATTGCAATCACGCAATTCCCGATAGAGAAGAGAGAGAGAGGAGGCGATGTGGCAAGGGGATATTGCACGTGCACATCGGAGTTCGGGGTTCGGAGATTTAAGGAGGCAGTGAAACATGACATCGTATGTTCCGATTTCCCAATAGGGAAATCCCCGACAGGAACGGAGAGCATTGACGTTCTGACCCATCGGGTTTCGGGGTTTTGGGTAGCACGAGAACCGTTCTCACAAGTTTCGCGATAACGCGAAACCCGATTTCCCGAGAAGACTACCGGGAGATCAATAGAGTATCCTGTGGGTGACAAAAGGTTTCGATACAGGATCTGAAGGGCATTGTAGCTCTTCAGGCCTGAGAAGAAGAAGGTCCTGGTGGGAATAGACGTGCCCAGGGGTGTGTGTTTACATCAAGTGGTATCAGAGTGGGAGAAGAGTTCTCTTTGTTTTCGGTAGCAGAGAGAAGAAATTTTCACCATGCCGCCGAGAAGAGGTAGACAATCACCCAACCCAGAGGGGGAAAGAGAAATGTCCAGAGAAAGAAGTAGCCAAGGACAGAATGTAGAGATGGAGAGGGAATTACGAAATCTTCATGCCAGAATGGAAGATATGGAAGTAGTGCAGAGATGCACAGCCAATACTGGAGATCTAAGTGACTCCGAAGGCGAAGCTGAAGTTGTACCACAAGAAGAGGTCGCAGCAGAGGATGCATCAACTACGCGATTGATAAAATCTATCGCCAGGATGAGTTCCAAGACCAAAATGGATATTCCATCTTACGAAGGAAGCTTGGATGCAGAAGAGTTGTTGGACTGGATCAGAGCTCTTGATACCTACTTCGACTATGAAGATATCGAAGAGGATAAAAAGGTAAGGCAAGCTGTCACAAAATTGAAGGGACATGCAGCATTATGGTGGGACGAGCTTCAGGCAGACAAACGTTCCAAAGGAAAACAAAAGATTAAAAGTTGGGATCGAATGATTGCTAAGATGAAGGAAAAATTCATCCCCAGAGATTACCAGATCACACAGTTCAGGCGAATGCAGAACCTGAGACAGAAGTTGATGACGGTGAAGGAATACACCGAAGAGTTTTACAAGCTCAATATCCGAGCAGGTCATCGGGAGAGCGATGATGAGAAGGTTTCCAGATACCTGAATGGTCTGAGATACGACATTCAGGACAAATTAATCATGACGACCTTCAGAACGGTTGAGGATGCTTACCAGATGGCTCTGAAAGCCGAGGAGAAGCTGGGCCGTAAGCAAGGACAGCGAGGGTGAGGCAGAAGTCAGCCCAGAGGAAAAGCAGTAGCCCAAGAGAAATATCAGAAGCCCAAGGAGGAATGGAAGAAGCCTCAGGGTAAGATTGAGAGAGGTGGAACCTCACAGTGAGGACAGCAATATGCTGAGCCGCGGAGACAGCATATAGAGCAGGGTGGCGGTTATGCTAATGCCAACACTTTTCCTCGTACCAGAGGTAGGGGAAGAGGCAGAGGAGGAGTCATCACATGCTTTACATGTGGGAAGGATGGACATAAATCCGTTGATTGTCCAGACAGGAAAAAGGACCGAGGAGAAGCTCACATCGTTGAGGTGCAGAGGCATGATGTTGAGAATGAAGACACCGAAGCAGGAAGGTCGCTGACGGTGCATAAAGTTCTTCTGACACCTGAGAAATAGGTGGAGGACACAACTCAGAGAACCAAACTGTTTAGGACCACGTGCAAGACCAAGGGCTGGAAACGCAAGGTCATTGTGGACAGCGGAAGCACCGACAATCTCGTTTCAATCGAGATGGTGGAGAAATTAGAGCTGGATACGACTGATCACCCGAGTCCATACAAAGTATCATGGATGCAAAAGGGACATCAGGTGAGTGTCACTAAACAATGTTTAGTTGAATTTAAAATTGGGGGATATAATGATAAGGTCTTGTGTGATGTCATTCCCATGGATGTATGTCATGTATTGCTGGGTAGACCATGGCAGTATGACTGAAATGTGGTTCATGACGGGAGGATGAACACATACACTTTGGAGAAGGATGGGAGGACACACAGATTTCTTCCGAAAAAGGATGAGGAGGTAAAGCCAGAAGTAAGTAACACCATACTTCTCATGAGTGGGAAGGAGCTTCTCACAGAGATGGAGAAGAAAGAAGATCCACAATTCTTTGTGGTCAGGAAGCCGAGAATTGTCCTGACTAGCACGAGAGTGGATGACTTGCCATAAGAGATTCAGGAACTGTTAGGGGAGTTCGCTGACATCATCATGGACGAATTACCTCGTTCGTTGCCACCGATGCGGAGTGTGAGTCATCACATAGACCTCATACCAGGAGAAAGTTTGCCGAATAAGGCTGCATACAGATTGACGCCACAGGAAAATGAGGAAGTCAAGAAGCAGGTCCAGGATTTGTTGGACAAAGGATTAGTCAGGGAGAGCTTGAGTCTGTGTGCTGTACCAACAGTGCTTAGTCCGAAGAAGGATGGAGTTTGGAGAATGTGCACAGACTCTAGAGCGATTAATAAAATCACCATCAGGTACATATTTCCACTGCCGAGAATGGATGATCTGATGGATTGCCTGAGTGGGGCAAAATATTTTTTGAAAATTGATCTGAAAAGCGGATATCACCAGATTCGCATGAGGGAAGGTGATGAATGGAAGACAGCATTCAAGACAAACGAAGGTTTGTATGAATGGTTGGTTATGCCATTTGGCTTGACAAACGCGCCGAGCACATTCATGAGGCTAATGAATGAAGTCCTAAAGGAATTCATCAGAAAGTTTGTAGTCGTATATCTGGATGATATATTGATCTATAGTAAGACGAAGGATGAACATTTGAAACATTTGGCCATTGTGATGAGGAAGCTACAGCAAGAGAAGTTGTTGATCAATATGAAGAAGTCTTCATTCATGCAGACAGAGCTCATTTATTTGGGTTTTGTTATCTCAGCGAATGAATTAAAGATGGATCCCAAAAAAGTGGAAGTGATCAAAAATTGGCCATCAGCGAGAAATGTTTTCGAGGTGAGGAGTTTCCATGGACTAGCTAGTTTCTACAGAAATTCATTAGGAACTTCAGTGGAATTAGTGCAGTGATGATGGACACAGTGAAAAAGTGACACAAGTCTTTTCATTGGACAATGGAGGCTGAGAAAAGCTTCAATCTGTTGAAGCGGAAAATCACAGAGCAACCAATTCTGGTGTTGCCTGATTTTCAAAAGACATTTCAGGTGAAATGTGATGCGAGCAGATATGCTATAGGAGTGGTCTTAATTCAGGAGGACAGGCCAGTTGCATATTTCAGTGAGAAGCTGGATGAAGTGAAGCTGAGATACTCCACGTATGATAAAGAGTTTTATGCCATCATACAGGAATTGAAGAAGTGGAGGCATTACTTGATCCCAAAGGAATTTGTATTGTACAACAATAATCATGCATTGAAATTTGTGAGTCAACAGGATAAGTTGAACCAGAAACATGCAAAATGGGTAGAGTACATGCAGAATTTCACATTTTTGATCAAACACATTTCAGGAACTGCTAACAAAGTGGCTGATACTTTGAGCAGGAAATGTTTGTTGTTGCAGGAGTTCAGAGTCAAGACGTTGGGTTTTGAGAATATGAAGGACATGTACACCGGAGATGCAAACTTCGGAGAAGCATATGAAGCAGCTGAGAATCCAGTTCTCAGAGATAGGAGTCCTTGGATAGATTTCATGATCCAGGAGGGATTGTTGTTCAGAGGCAACCAGTTATGCATTCCGAATTGCTCCATGAGGGAGAACCTGTTGTTGGAAGCCAATTTAATTTTTTCAATTGCCCTATAAGCTGCCTACACCTATTGTCTCCTAAACAACAAGTCATCGTCGCATTTTGCAACTAGACATTTTTTTTCATTTCTGGTGACAATTGCAAATTGGTTTCGATTCAGTTTTCACAACTGAAAGTGTGAAAACTCCTCCATCGTTATTTGGACTGTCATGATCTTCTCATTGATATTCTGAAAATCACTTACTTGGGTTTGCTATTAAGTGGCTGGAATGACTTTCAAACTATGTCCATTCACCTACTTTTACTTTGATTGTGCAATTCGATTAATAAGCCATTGAGCATGCAAATTTATTGGTTACATTTGATTCTATAAGGGTCATGATTGATTTTGGTTTTATATGCTATGATCCTTACTGTTATGAGCTCTTGACTTATCAAATTTATGAGATCTTTTGTTACAATGTTTTAAAAACTTTGAATCTAAACATTTGACTATGCAACAAGCGCATTGGTAATATTATAAGTTTGATTTTATACCGAATGGAAATAGTCTGAACTTATGCGATGGCACGATTGGATAAACATTTAACTTTGGGTTTTGATTTTATGATTTAAATCCTTACTTGGCGTATGATTGTTTTATGGGCTTTGGTTTAATGGTTTTAAGTTATGCAATGACTCATTGATATAATATATGGTCTTGGTATGGAAAGTTGATACAATGATCCACCGCCCAAATTGTCGGGTTGGCCAATTCATATGGTTTAAACGATATTATGGTGGATGGAACAACACTGTACTGTGCCATTATTATCCTGCATGGCAGTGGTAATCCCACCACCTTCACACGCATACAATTAATACATTCCCCTTTGAGCACTGCAGCTGTTAGCCGTAACGATTTTCACCCCTGTGTATTGTATTGTTCGATTCAAACCCTACTATGCACACAAGCCATGTCTCCAGTCGTAAGGGCCGAGCCCAACGGTTGCCAAGCATTGCTCATATTCGATGGCACTTATAGCGACCTGGAGGAATTCGAATGGCTCCCGTTCATACGAAAATTCGATGGTTATAACCCTAGGGTGGCTCGGCAATTTGCGTTAACCTTCGATGGTTGTCGAGCCAAGGTTGGGGATGTGCAACTGGAAATTAATGAGCAATTTCTTAGCTTGGCTACCAGCCTGCCTGCTACGGGACAAAAGTGGTCAAAAAATTGCAAAGTGGAATATGTCCCGTGGACATTGCTCTTCCAATCTCTAATGGTGAACTCCTGCGACAAAGGTTTGCCTGCAAATATGTTAAAGCAATGCTGGCATGACCTGCTAATGATAACCAAGCAATTCGTTACTTGCGAGGGCGGGTACGGGTTCGCTTTCTTGTATCACCTTCGTCTATTGATGGTTTTTATAGGCTACGAGCTTAATATGCCTCACTACCTACATAGGAGTCTGTTTAATATGGCTAAAAGGTACAAACGCAACCAGGTCGATACTAGCCTCTTCCATTTTGGGTTAATTAAAATGATTATGGTTTATGAGTTGGGGTTACGTCGTGACTGTTGGAGTGATTTTCTCTATAGTAATAACTTTGAAGACTCAAGCCCACCACAGGTTGATAAACCTGTGGTGAGCGAAAGCAAGCCTATCCCCCCTGTGCCTTACAGCGTTTTGCTACCCAAACCTCTACCCGACTCACCTATGAACTTGCCCATGTCTGTGACCAAACAGGTCGAAATTTCTAAACCCGTAGCCAAAAAGCCTAAAGCCAAACCTAATGCGAATTCTAAAGGCAAGAAAAACGCCCGGTTAATCTCTCGCATGGCAAGAAATAAACCCAAAATTCTTGTTAATCCTGAGCCTATCATGGTCAGCGAAGATTCCGACTCGGAGATTGAACGTTTCCTTGCAAACGAGTATCCCTACTCAAAAGGTCTGTGTGACAAACCCTCATACGACTTTGTCAAAAACCTACCACCTTGTTTGCGGGATGATCCCAATTTTCCTGGCATTGAAATGCCTCGTGGAACCCTCGGTGACTCGTCGAAACCCTCTCCTTCTTAACCAGTTGTTCCACCATGCGATCAGTGTGGCTTATGGTTGGAAAGATACTACCTAGATGTGCCAATGTTGCAATCCAGAATTCATGCTCTGGAGGATCAAGTGGCAAAACTCACCAGTCATAATGCAAAGGTGCAACCCACTGACAAGAAACAGTGAACAACAGGTTCAATTCTATTTAAGAATGTTGAGTCAGCTACAACAAACGTCAATTCGAAATTGGCATAGCCCGAGCAACCTCGCTGGTATGACTTTCATCTATTTATATGACATGTTCATAAACTCTGTGTACATCGTTGACCTGCTCTGTCACACAAGCATGCACTGTTGTATATAATTTCGTTTTGATAAATCGAATTTCATTATCGTTAAAGTTTTAATTGGATATGGTTTTGATTCGGTTGATCACGATATGGTTTTTGATTGTTTGATTTGGTTTCAATTGAATGCCCTGTTGCTAATTAAAGTCACTATATCCATTATATCCATAAGCTGTTTTGCATTTCAAATTTTGGAACACGATCTATGTTGCGATCCAAATTGGTTATGATACACATGGTTATCTGTTACAATTTTATTTAAATATGACTTTGACCAGCTCGGAAACGGTTTGGATTATGTTTAAAAAAGGTTTTGTTTTATATTTACCCAGATCGTGAAGTGATACAAATTGTAACAGTCATGCAAGTCCCAGCCAGTCAATTCGTTGTGGTCAGTCGGCCCTTTTCTCTTTTGAATTGGAATGACAATGGATATTCAGTTACGAATGGATTTGTAAAAACGGAAATAATCATGCTCAGGATGATGAGTTGTTCTATATTTGACTCAAACCCGATTTTATTGGATTGATTGCCCAGCTTATGGTTATCAATGCTGTTGAATTTTGACTATGTAATGCCCAGTAATCGAAATCTATGGCGATTTTTGGTCGATGTTGTTACGCATGTTTCGTTTTGACTAAATCGTGACAGCCTTCCCATATTGGTATTTGATTACAATAGAATGAATCTTATGCATAATCTCTACAACCTGTCTATCTTTACTGTTGATTAAAATGACATGAATTTTATGTATATTGTTACAACTGTAACAAATCCATTTTGTGTTCAATGGTATCAATTATAACTATGTTGTGGCATATCATATCTTATATGATTACGATTCTGTTCGATTATGGTTGTATTGATCACGATTACATCGTATCTTATATGATTTGATTCACTACTTAATTTTGTTTGATACGAAGCAGGCCTGTCAAGGTTTGACCATGTTTTATGGTAACTGAAAACAGAGCATTATTTACTCTGTTTCGATTGCATTCATTTTGATATTGTTTAATTTGAATGATAATTTCAATTGATTCATTAGTAATTCGTTTTTTAATGATTATTAAAAGATGATTGGATTTGATTTCATTTGATTGCTATCTGGTCCTGTATGCTATTTTTGACTAGCTACAGAATCAGATGATTCTGTAGCTAAGTCTGTGGAATCAATTTTTTGTTGTTTTCTTAATGAAATATCTTTCTAATTTGATATTTGTGTTCTATTGCAGGTAAATTCGAATTGGCAGTAGATATGATGAGCAGTTAGGGGATGTTTTAAAGATTTCACTTGCATTTTATTTTCTTAGTTTAGGTGATTTTGGGATATCTCCCAGATTATGTAAAACTATTTTATAGTATCCACAAGGAGGTTTTACCTTGTGGGCAGACTTATATATACTTATGATTTTTGTAATAATCATCATCCTCATTCGTGGGAGAACAAGGATATCGAGTTATAATACAGACTGAAGCAGAATTTGGTGTTTTGTCACAGCTTTAGCTTCTCAATATATCAACGTTTTGTTTGATGTTTTGTATATCAGTTGGTATATGATTTAAGACTACTTTAGCTATCTTGATCATGTGCAAATGATATAATTTTAATCACTGTTATCCATATCTTGTTTCTTCCAAATAGATAAAAGACATAACAATTGTTAATTCAGTTTGTGAATGACAGTTTTATCTTCTTCATGAATTGGATTGTTCTATATAAGTTTTTGCATAACAGGTTTCCCTTATTGCAGGAATTTATAATCATAAGATTGTTATGATTTTCTTTTATGTCTTGTTTGTCCTGTAAAACACTTCAAGGAGCAGCATAGCCGATCGTTTATGAGAAGCTTACGGACTAACCGGTGCGAGTTTCCCTCCTCCGACCATCTTAGAAGTTATCATACACCGGGCAGACTTGGAGCGTTTCCAGGTCAATTAGTATTCTTCTTATTGTTTTCATTAAGTAGTTTAATTTAGATATAAGTCTAGATAGATTTATATTAGATCGTTTAATTTCAGTAGTTTTACTTCTTATTTATAAAATATAAAAGAACTAAAAAGATTCCTGGCTGTCTTAGGGCAGAAAATACATGAGTTTTGCAGGTTTTAATTAAATCTGTAAGTTTGTTTATATTGTATATTTGTGAATAAGAAATATTACAACTGGTGATTAGATAGCTGATTTGAACCATTATAATAGTAGTTAGTTGATTGTATATAATAGTTAGAATAGTTAGGTTTAGTTTTAATTTAGTTTTTAGTAATTTGTTTTAATTAGATTAGTATATTAGTTAGTTAGTTTAGTTTGTTTTATTAGTTGTAATTAGTTTAGTTTCTTTTAGTTTGTCTTAGATAGTTTAATTTGTTTATTAGTTTAGTTAGATTAGTTAGTTCAGATCAGTTTTCTCTTTGGTTTTCTTAGGAGACCTTAGAGTGTCCAATGGAGTCGTTAAACTCATCAGGGTGGTTCATTCCAAACGGCTTGGGTTATTTAGACAACCCCGGACCGGTTCCACTCTCTCAATTGATGGACAGACAGTTTCACTCGCCAACAAATGGTGCTAGAAGGAGGGCCAGAACTTAATTAATGGCACGAAGTGGTCGCAAGACTCCTCCCCCACCTAATCGCACACCGATAGTGACTAGAAGTCGTTCACAAGATAATATCCCCCCTCAAACCGCAACTACTTCAACCGAAGATCCACAGGTCACAGTTGAGCCAGCAACCCCTAATCCTACAGGTGGTGATCTCCAAGAGATCGTTCGTCAATCTCTTATCAAAACACATAGTGCCTTAGCTAGTCTTAGGCGACCAAACCGCTTGTGGGGTCAACCTTTAGACTTCTCTGATATCATAGAACAGTTAGGTGACATAGACCTCACTGTGAATCCCACAGATCCAAACACAAATCCTACTGCAGGAGGATCTGGGATACCTCCTTCGCCACCTCCCTCATCTCCTTCTTCTTCTGGAGGAGATTCCTCTTCTGATGAAGGCAAATCACCTTCTCGTCCTTCTACACCCACTACCCCAATGGAAAATCAGAACAACCTTTCTAGACCCTGGTTAGACCAGGATGTTGTAGCTGTACCTGGAGCCTAGCACCCTTTACCTAAGCACCCGGAGAAATGGCTTCCTAAGTTTGACCCTGATTCAAAACAAATAGCTGAAGATCATATCAAAAAATTTATGTTAGCCATCAGACTCCGTAACATTGAACATGAAGATGTTGTCTGTAGGTTGTTCCCTTACACCTTTGAGGGTAATGCATCCACTTGGTACTTTTCCCAACAGCCTCATACTATAGTGTCTTGGGAAAAGTTTGAGTCATGCTTTTTGGAAAAATTCGGAGATGGAAAACCTCCAGAAGTCTTAGTCATGGATCTTTCAAACTTAAAAATGAACGCAAAAGAAAAAGTTAAAGATTTTAATCAAAGATTTTTAACACTTAAAAATCAAATCCCTGCAGACTCTATGCCTGTAGAGAGTCTTGTAATAGCTTACTAAACTAAAGCTCTACATCAAAGTATAGCTATTTGGGTGAAAAGATCTAAAAAGGCCACGTTGTTAGAAGCCTTTGAAGAGGCTACGCAAATTGAAAAAGACATTCTTA
This sequence comes from Picea engelmannii, assembly GCA_009831015.1. NCBI lineage: Eukaryota > Viridiplantae > Streptophyta > Pinopsida > Pinales > Pinaceae > Picea > Picea engelmannii. The sequence goes on from ML848731.1 coordinate 25,616, forward strand.
GTCTTAAGGACTCTTCTAGCAATGAAACTGAGACTGTTTCTTCTTCCAAAAAGAAGATTGAAATTCTCCCCAGACCTACACAAAACAAAACACAACCCGAAAACTCTGATTTGGAAAATTTAACCAAAGTTGTACAAAA
>ML848731.1:27551-46280 GCA_009831015.1 Picea engelmannii
AAAGCCTTGGACATGCACATTCAAAATCTAATTGTATTCGGCGACTCTGAGATAGTGATCAGGCAGGTGAGAAATTCTATACATTGTCTTTCCCCGCATCTCAAATGTTACCAGTCTGAGGTATGGAGTTTAATAAACAAATTCTCTGCTTTTAATATAAATTCCATTCCTAGATTAAATAATGTTGAAGCAGATCTACTTGCTAATGTTGCCTCTAAACTTCTTCCTGCAGAAGGCTTATCTCCAAATGCATTCTCCATGGAGCTATTGTTTCGACCATCTGTTCCTGACAATATCACGAACTGGAGAGTGTTTGATGATGATCAACAGATCATTAACTTTCTGCACAAGGAAGAAACCTTTCAAGGCGCTGTGATAGATGAACAAACACACGACGACAATTTGCATGACTTTACGTTAATACCTAATCCGAAATCTCCTGAAGCTCTATCGGACATGGTAAATTCCTTACCCAAATCTGTTGTTAGACTAGAAAAATTTTATGATTTTGAAGATAAATTTAAAAAGACGGTCAATTGTAAAACCAACAGTTCCTCATTGTCTTATGAAAAATTCAATTTAGGAACTAGTGAAAATCCTCAGTGTATCAACTTAGGCTTGGGATGTTCTAGACAAGAAAAATCTGCTTTTGTTAAATTATTTAAAGAATTCAAGGATGTCTTTGCTTGGACTTACGATGATCTTAAAACATTTGATCCTAATATTATACAGCATGTCATCCCAATGAAGCCTCAAACCTTACCCTTCCAAAAGAAACTGAGGAAAATGCATCCTAAGCTAGAACCGACCGTACAAAAAGAATTGAATAAACTCCTAAGTGCTAAAATAATTTTTCATATTAGACACACTCAATGGGTATCCAACCTCGTCCCAGTGCGGAAGAAAAACGGGGAAATTCGACTTTGTGTCGATTTCCGGAACCTCAACAAAGCATCTGATAAAGATAATTATCTTGTCCCTCCCATGGAACAGATTCTTCAACAAGTATCTGGTTCCGAGAGGCTATCTTTACTAGATGGTTTCTCTGGATACAACCAAGTCTTGATGTCTCCATCGAACCAATTAAAAACTACCTTTCGTACCCCGTGGGGCACTTATGATTATCGCAAAGTGCCTTTTGGATTGATTAATTCTGGTGCTACCTTTCAGAGAGAAATGGATATTTCTTTTAGAGGCTTAATCAATCACTCCGTAGTAGTCTACTTAGATGATGTAACCATTTATTCTAAAAACAAAGACGATCATCTAGCTCACTTACGAGCCGTTATGCTACGATGTCGCAAATACGGTATCTCCTTGAACCTTAAAAAGTCCATCTTTGCAGTAGAACAAGGTAAACTACTAGGATTCATTGTGTCTAGTGATGGAATGATTATTGACCCCGAGAGGACCCAAGCCATCGCTAAACTTCCCCCACCTACCTCCAAAAAATCCATGCAGTCTTTCCTAGGCTAGATTAATTTTGTGAGAAGATTTGTCCCCAGTTTCTCCGAAATGGTCAGGCCTCTCCAGAACTTGATTAAGAAAGACACCCAATATCACTGGAGACCCACAGAAAACCAATCTTTCAACGCTATAAAGAAGGCCATAATAGAATCTCCATCTCTCATGAGCCCTGATTTCTCTCAAGACTTTACACTCTATACTTTTGCCTCGGATCGTTCCTATGTCGCAGTCCTAACTCAGAAGAATTCCGAGAACAATGAAGTACCCATCGCCTTTATGAGCTCTGCTTTAAAAGGCGCTGAACTCAACTACCCAGCGGTCGATCGGCAAGCCTACGCTGTCTTCAAGGCAGTTAAGCATTTCTGGTCTTATCTTTTGAAGTCAAGGACGAAGTTCATTGTCCCTTACCCTGTCGTTAGGAACTTGTTAGTGCAAAGAGAGTTAGGAGAGAAAAGAGCCAACTGGGTCACCTCCTTGCAGGAGTATGACTTGGAAATCACCCCAGCTCAGATCGTGAGAGGCCAAGGGTTGTGTAAGTTGGTAGTTGATTCAGAAACCAAACAGCAAGAAGATAGTGATACGTCAGACCTAGAACAACGCGATCAAAGTTTAATTTGTTGCGTACAAAACCTCGTAAGTCCTTGGTACGACGATATTAGACATTGTCATCAAAATGGATCAGCACCCCGTCACCTTGACCCTGCCAAAAGAAGAGCATTAAGACTAAAGTCTGCATCCTTTCATCTAGTTAACGGTATACTGTTTCATTAGAATGTTGATGGCGTACTGATGTGTTGTCTTGAAAAGGATGAAGCAGAGAGAGTATTGCTTGAGTTGCATACAGGAGAAGCTGGTGCGCACTTCGGTGGCGATACCACTACTCATAAAGTCTTAAGAGCCGGTTATTACTGGCCAACGCTTTTTAGAGATGCCCACGCCTTATGCCGTAAATGTATTATTTGTCATAAAGCGTCAGGGCCATTGCAAAAACCAACCTTCCCCTTGCAGCCCGTTTCAGTCGATTCTCCTTTCCAGCAATGGGGCCTTGATATCATTGGTCCTATTAACCCTCCATCCTCACAATAGCACAAGTATATTGTGACAGCCACTGATTACTTTACTCGATGGTCTGAAGCCTCCGCGCTAAGAACTGTTAACACAAGTCGGGTGATCGCTTTTCTATACTCAAATATCATCACCCGTTTCGGAATCCATGATTGTCTAGTCTTTGATAACACTTCATACTTTTCCTCTCTTGAGATGAGTGAGTTCGCCTTAGAAAAAGGAATAAAGTTGAAGTACTCTGCTAGTTATTACCCCCAGGGTAACGGCTTGGCAGAATCAACCAACAAGAACTTGATCAAGATTATCAAGAGAACCGTGGCTGAAAATCACAAGAACTGGCACAACGCACTGCTGAATGCACTATGGGCTGATAGGGTAACACCCGAAGCCGCTATAGGTAATTCCCCCTTTTTCCTCGTTTATGGCAGAGAAGCCATTCTGCCACCTCATATTCTTCTTCCTTCGCTCCAATTGTCACAAAAAGTTCAAGAAGAAGAGTGTCCCCCTTTAGAAATCTGTATTAACGCTTTGATGAAGTTAGAAGAAGTAAGAACCCAAGCTAAGCGTAAACTAGATCAACATCAACAACTGATTAAAAGCTAGTTCGATTCTAAGTCTGCTTCTGATAGAAATTTTGAAGTAGGCGATCTCGTCTTGAAGTGGGACAAACCACACGAAGGGAAGGGTGAACACACCAAGTTTCAAAATTTGTGGCTTGGGCAATTTTTGATTGCTGAAAAGTTGGGTCCTAGTTCCTTTCGTTTGCAGAATCTTGAAGGGCAGCTTGACACCTATCCGGTGAATGGCCAAGCCCTAAAAAGATACTTTGCTTGATTTTTATCCTTGTATATTATGTAAATATTTCCTTTTGTTTTATTTTTGCCTTTGTTTTCGTTTTTTTTATTTTGATTTGAATGATTAGTTTGGTGTGTTTTTGAAACATATGCATGCCTGTGCACTGAGCCATTCAGACAAAGACCATAAGAAAATCTCTTCGCTGAAATAACTTCTGAGAAATTGTACAAACATTAGTGATGTATTTCTGAAAATGATACTTATGTTGGAAAATTTTGTTTGAAAGAAGTTTACTAATTTTGATCTCTGAGTGAAGTTTGTCATGATCATCTTTATCTTTTCACGCTGTCCCTTTTTCGTAAACGAATGACTCAAAAGGATGTCTCCCTGTCAGAGTAAGTTGTTTTAGAAATAAAACATTTCTGGAGCTGAACAAAGGACAGTACTAAAAAATTCTGATGAGGTCTAAAAAAATATGATAAAATACCAAGATTTTTCAGCGTCACCCCGCTCAGCTATCCAGAAAAACAAAATAAAATATTAATAAGAGCTGTGGGAAGTGTTTGTAAACCCACCGGGATGCTAAACAGGTCCGCTGGCAACGGGTAAATGCAAGCATGGTGCCAAGACAACTTCGTCGGGGTACTAAACAGGCCTGCTGGCAGCGAAGCAATGTCGGGTAAATGAAAATCTGTAAAATTATAAAAAACCTCTTTTAAAGTCCTTTATTCTAATCTAGAACTTCTTGACAGGATACAGATGTCCGAATGGGTTAAATGGAAACCCTGTCGAGGCTATGGACGCCTGCTGGCAGCAGTGGCCATGCCAACAGTATTGAAGATTTTATCATAAAAATCATGACTTGCTGATCTTGAGACTGTTATTAGTTTGCATCTTTTGAAACATCGCTGAAAAAGATAGTAAATGATGATGTTGGTACGATTTTCTGGTTGTTGTTTTAAGTCGAATTTTTCTTTGCTGTCCTGATCTGAATTCATTACTTTCGACAGAGATAACTGCTTCTCCCAGTATGTCGCCATTGTTGGCAGCCAATTTAATTTTTTCAATTGCCCTATAAGCTGCCTACACCTATTGTCTCCTAAACGACAAGTCATCGTCGCATTTTGCAACTAGACATTTTTTTTCATTTCTGGTGACAATTGCAAATTGGTTTTGATTCAGTTTTCACAACTGAAAGTGTGAAAACTCCTGCATCGTTATTTGGACTGTCATGATATTCTCATTGATATTCTGAAAAGCACTTACTTGGGTTTGATATTAAGTGGCTGGAATGACTTTCAAACTATGTCCATTCACCTACTTTTACTTTGATTGTGCAATTCGATTAATAAGCCATTGAGCATGCAAATTTATTGGTTACATTTGATTCTATAAGGGTCATGATTGATTTTGGTTTTATATGCTATGATCCTTACTGTTATGAGCTCTTGACTTATCAAATTTATGAGATCTTTTGTTACAATGTTTTAAAAACTTTGAATCTAAACATTTGACTATGCAACAAGCGCATTGGTAATATTATAAGTTTGATTTTATACCGAATGGAAATAGTCTGAACTTATGCGATGGCACGATTGGATAAACATTTAACTTTGGGTTTTGATTTTATGATTTAAATCCTTACTTGGCGTATGATTGTTTTATGGGCTTTGGTTTAATGGTTTTAAGTTATGCAATGACTCATTGATATAATATATGGTCTTGGTATGGCAAGTTGATACAATGATCCACCGCCCAAATTGTCAGGTTGGCCGATTCATATGGTTTAAACGATATTATGGTGGATGGAACAGCACTGTACTGTGCCATTATTATCTTGCATGGTGGTGGTAATCCCACCACCTTCGCATGCATACAATTAATCCATTCCCCTTTGAGCGTTGCAGCTGTTAGCCGTAACGATTTTCACCCCTGTGTATTGTATTGTTCGATTCAAACCCTACTATGCACACAAGCCATGGCTCCAGTCATAAGGGCCGAGCCCAATGGTTGCCAAGCATTGCTCATGTTCGATGGCGCTTATAGCGACCTGGAGGAATTCGAATGGCTCCCGTTCATACGAAAATTCGATGGTTATAACCCTAGCGTGGCTAGGCAATTTGCGTTAACCTTCGATGGCTGCCGAGCCAAGGTTGGGGATGTGTAACTGGAAATTAATGAGCAATTTCTTAGCTTGGCTACCAGCCTGCCTGCTATGGGACAAAAGTGGTCGAAAAATTGCAAAGTGGAAGATGTCCCGTGGACATTACTCTTCCAATCTCGAATGTTGAACTCCTGCGACAAAGGTTTGCCTGCAAATATGTTAAAGCAACGCTGGCATGACCTGCTAATGATAACCAAGCAATTCGTTACTTGCGAGGGCAGGTACAGGTTCGCTTTCTTGTATCACCTTCGTCTATTGATGGTTTTTATAGGCTACGAGCTTAATATGCCTCACTACCTGCATAGGAGTCTGTTTAAGATGGCTAAAAGGTACAAACGCAACCAGGCCGATACCAGCCTCTTCCATTTTGGGTTAATTAAAATGATTATGGTTTATGAGTTGGGGTTACGTCGTGACTGTTGGAGTGATTTTCTCTGTAGTAATAACTTTGAAGACTCAAGCCCACCACAGGTTGATAAACCTGTGGTGAGCGAAAGCAAGCCTATCCCCCCTGTGCCTTACAGTGTTTTTCTACCCAAACCTCTACCCGACTCACCTATGAACTTGCCCATGTCTGTGACCAAACAGGTCGAAATTGCTAAACCTGTAGCCAAAAAGCCTAAAGCCAAACCTAATGCGAATTCTAAAGGCAAGAAAAATGCCCGGTTAATCTCTCGCATGGCAAGAAATAAACCCAAAATTCCTGTTAATCCTTAGCCTATCATGGTCAGCGAAGATTCCGACTCGGAGATTGAACGTTTCCTTGTGGCCAACGGAGCCGTTAAACTCGTTAGGGTGGTTCATTCCAAACGGCTTGGGTTATTTAGACAACCCCGGACCAGTTCCACTCTCTCAATTGACGGATGGACAGTTTCGCCCGCCAACACCTGCTAAAGGAGAAACATAGCGGTGGATTAGCATGACACTTTGGTCACGATAAGACATTCGCAAAACTGAGCGAATCATATTTTTGGCCAGGGATGCGAGCAGATGTTAAAATATTTGTTGACAGATGAAGGATTTGTCAACATTCGAAAGGCAGAAAGCAGAACACGGGTTTTTATCAGCCATTGCCTATACCAGAGAGACCATGGGAGGCAATAAGAATGGATTTTGTATTGGGTTTTCCGAGGATGCAGAGAGGGGTTGATTCCATCTTTGTGGTGGTGGACAGGTTTTCTAAGATGGCACATTTTATTCCGTGTCAGAAGACCAGCGATGCGATGCACATCGCAAACTTGTTTTTCAAAGAGATTGTCACACTTCATGGATTACCGAGAAGCATAGTCTCGGACAGGGATACCAAATTCATAGGTCATTTTGGGAGGACGCTATGGAATAAGCTAGGGAAAAACTTAGCGTTTAGTTCATCTTACCATCCGCAGACAGACGGACAGACCGAGGTGGTGAACAGAAGTCTTGGAGACTTACTGAGGAGCTTGGTGATGGAGCACCATGGCAACTGGGACAACATATTGCCACAGGCCGAGTTTGCATATAATGATTCAGTGAATTGGAGTATAGGCAAAAGCCCATTCCAAATTGTGTATGGGGCACAACCGAGGGGAGTTTCTGAACTCAGGGAGTCAGAACAGGCTATGACTAGCAGTGCGAGCGTAGAAGAGTTCGCTGAGGCGATGAAGAAACTTCACGGCAGGGTGAAGCAGTGACTGATGGATTCAAATCAGGAGTACAAGCACAGAGCAGATCAGCATTGGAGACAACTTCGGTTCGAAGTTGGGGATATTGTTCTAGCACACTTGAGGAAGGAAAGGTTCCCAAGGGGAACATATAACAAGCTCAAAATGAAAAAGATCGGGCCATGCAGAGTCCTGAGGAAATTTGGAGAAAATGCTTACGAGATTGAGTTGCCGCATGGCATCGGGATATCTTTGATATTTAATGTTTCAGATTTATACCCATATAAGGCTGGAGAAGCAAAGACTGGAACTGAGGAACCAGTGATTCAGTGGCAGAAGCAATTACCAGTTGCAGAGAAACCGCAAATGGAGTGCATACTGGACAAGCGAGTCGGAAAGAAGACCAGGAGGAAAGACTACTACGAGTACTTGATCAAATGGAAGAATCACCTAGTCAAAGATGCCAGCTGGGAGACCGCGCAAGAGCTCATGGACAAGAGCCCATGAAAGTTCTCAAGCCGAGGAGTATGATGCAGGAGCATCGCCAACTCAACAAGTATGGAGCCAGCGCATGTGTTTTTAAACACATGACATATAAGCTTGATAAATTTTTGAATTTTCATTAAAGATGAAGCGCCATATCCTTCAAGAAAACATTTATGAAGGAGCGTCGTTGTATTGTATCAGACCTCAAGCCTTATGCTCTTGTCTGAATTAGATAGGAGGCATTTATTAGATTTAATGTAGGTAGATAGATGTTTAAGTCTAGATTAGACAGTTTTAGAGTCTGAGAGGGAAAACGGATATAGACACCCGCACTTGTACATTGTAACATAATTTTCAGATCATTCATTCAGGAGCAAGAGGAGAGAGCAAGCAAAGAATTTGTGAAGAACACCCATGTACAGATGTTTTTGAATTAATAGAAGAGAGTCTTTGATTCAATTTCATGGTTGGTGTTATTTCTCTGTGTATGTTGTTTATGTGCTCATGAATGTTTGTTGTCTGGTCATGCATTTGTTTTGAATATGCTGTGCTTAAGATTTCAGAGGTTTAACTGAAGTCTAAGAGAGGAGAGAATAAGTTTCAATTGTTTCTCTGTTTGAGCCAGGAGATTCCTGCATAGAGTGCAGTTGAATTCATCCGCATAGAGTGCGTTGATGAGGCTCGACAGTTAAACCCTTATTCTCATTCACCCAAAAGTTGGTTTGGGTTGGTAAAGTCATGCAGGAGAAGTGCAGGCTAGACTTGAAGTCTCAGTGGCTAATCTGAGCAGAAGAAGGCAGAGGCTGCTGTTGCCAGGAGTGTACAGAGTCTGGAAGATTCAACACTTTGAGCGTTGTTGAAGGTTAAGAACGAGAAGTGTGTGCAAAGTCTCTGAAGGAGTCAGAGTTGACAAGATCAGGAGGGATAGTTCCTTTGTGATACTGTGGAGACGGACCCAGGAGAAGGTTCGAACAGGAAGGAGATCTAGAGCGGAAGAATTCCTCAAGGAGGAGGAATCAACGACCAGGATTCGCAGGGAAGATTCGTGAAAAACCCGTCGACCGTCAGATCTTGGTGAAGTTGCGAGGGGTTTAGCCTTAAGCATAGGAAGAGCCCAAGAGTCATCGGAACTTCAGCCATCGGGATATCGGAGGTTCCGTGGTAGTGGGACTTTTGAAAAACGAAATCGCGATTTGCGATTTCCCAAAGAGATTAGGACCGTGGATCCCGAGATGGACACGTGTTCGCAATCCGAAGAATCGAGATTCGGCATTCGGGATTTCCCAGTGCAAAGAGATCGCAACCTGTGAAATCACGATCACGGGATTCCTGATAGAGAAGAGAGAGAGAGGAGGCGACGTGGCAAGGGGATATTGCTCGTGCGCATCGGAGTTCGGGGTTCGTAGATTTAAGGAGGCAGTGAAACGTGACATCGTATGTTCTGATTTCCCGATAGGGAAATCTTCGAAAGGAATGGAGAACGTTGACATTCTGACCCATCGGGTTTCGGGGTTTTTGGTAGCACGAGAACCGTGCTCACAAGTTTCGCGATAACGCGAAACTCGATTTCCCGAGAAGACTACTGGGAGATCAATAGAGTATCCTGTGGGTGACAAAAGGTTCCGATACAGGATCTGAAGGGCATTGTAGCTCTTCGGGCCTGAGAAGAAGAAGGTCCTGGTGGGAGTAGACGTGCCCGGGGGTGCGCGTTTGCGTCAAGGGTGGTTGGATCAGATTGTCTTTTTGCCCAACATTTTAGCGCAGCCTTAAGCCTATGCAATTTTTCTTCCCAAACATAAAACGCGGAGCCATTTACCTTGCTTGTCCATACACTAGAGACCTTGCACAGAAAATCTTTGTCCTGTGTCCATGAAGGATTAAATCTGAAGGGGATAAGCCCCTGGCCTTGGTCCTTCCTTAGCTCTAGACTAATTGGCTTGTGGTCAGAGGTACTATGGGGGAGGATTTCTGAAGAGGTTATGAGCCCAAGGGTCAAGAACGAGCTTTGGACAAGGAATCTGTCCAAACGGGCAACGATATGCCCCGGACCTACCCTTTTGTTGGTCCAAGTGTAGTGTCCCCTGAGCGGCTTAATATCCATTAAGTCCCATGCTGAGATTAGGTCCTCCACCCATTCTCTAGCTGGGTCCCTTACAATAGATCCCCCACGCTTTTCTTCTTGGGCCATAGTTACATTTAAGTCCCCTCCTAGTATGATGTTTTCTAGCTCATTGTCTGTTAAGTAGTCTAGGAGGGCTTTCCAGCAATTCTTTTTTTCATCTATATGTTGTGGGACATAGATGTTAAAGAGACTTACTGTATGCTCTGACTCCCTTTGGAGCAGTTGGGAAAAGATCCAATGCATGCAAGAGTCTGAGCGGATCAGGTCTATTTTGGAGGCGTTCCACAGGGTGCAGAGTCCTCCTGACGCGCCTCTGGCGTTTTCGGCTAAACCTTGGCTGATTTTCCATACGTTTTTTGAAACTTTAATAGAGTCCTTCTAACTCATCTTGGTTTCCTGGATAATTAGGATGTCCGTTTTCGATGCTCTGATTATGTCCTTGAGAGCTTCTTCCTTCCTTTTGCTACCTAGACCCCTACAGTTCCAGGAAGTTAACTTCATTGGTTACTTTGAGGGTAGGAATGGCCTCCTTGGGAGGCCTTGGCTAGCTTCCTGGTTTGCCTTACTCCGATCAGTTGCTTGATGGTTGGTTGTGCTCCTTTTAAAACGTCCTTGTAGGTTTCCTGATCTCTTTCCACTTTTTTGGATTTCCTGCCTCTCCTCGGCTTCTTTGGGGTGTCCCAGGCTTCACTTTCTCCTTCTGAATCATTCCTTGACGAGATCTCCCCCTCCTCGATGCCTTGAGTCGCCCCATTCCTTGGTGGGGAGATGGGTTTCTCCACTTCTTCTATTTTTTTTTGGATTTCTCCAATTTCTGGGATTTGGGCGCCTCTTTCTTCTTCAACTTGGACGGCTTTGCTTGGGTCCGCCGTCTCACCTCCATTTCCCAGTACCATGAATTTGTTTGTCATCTCTCTGTTTCTTGGGTTGTCTTGAGTGGGAGCTGGATTTTCCCTTCTTGGGCCTTTGGACTTCGACCTTCCTTTCCGGGGTTGCTGCCAACCTTCCTCACCTACTTTCTCTGTGTTTGGGGTTTTTGGGCAGTTTCTTTGAAAATGACCATATTCATGACATCCTCTACATTTGAACGGGAGCTGCTCATAATCCAGTTTTTGTAGATGTTGCCAATCTCCAACCTTCAGTTTTACCGCTTCCGACAAACCTATTTCCAAATCAACTTCCACACAAATTCTTGCACAGGAATATTGGTCTTTTGGATCGGCTCTGTCAATGTAGTGCCCTAGTCCATTCCCGATAGCTTGCAACGACGAGGAGTTCTAGCAGTGGATTGGCAGGTTTGGGAGTTTGACCCAGACAGGGACGTCTTTTGGCACTTCCGAAGCTGGGTCGAAGTTTGGAGTCCACCGGTTCAGATAGAGCCCCTGTGCGCCCATGAAGTATGGCCCATTTCTGAAGATTAGATCCCGGTCCTCCTGGGAGATGAATTCGAAAATAAAGTAGCCCCTTCCAACCACGTAACAAATTACACTATTTGTTATTAGTGGTCGTCAATTCCTTTGGATCCAGTTATCTGTTGACTTGGCTGAGGGCCAAAGGCCCATGAACTGACCTACCAGACCACGATCTGAGAGGGAGAGCGCTACTTTCATTGGTTGTTCCGGGGGGAGATTAATCTCTGGAAAGTCATCCAGTCTCTTTACAAAACTTGGCGCTTCTGCCTAGGGCGGTTTCTTTCTGCAAGCTGCAACTAGTTTCCTGAAGGACGTGGTTGGGGAGGGAGGGGGCGGCGGCTCCCCTCCGCCCTGGCTTGGCATGGTAGCGAAAGAACTCGAACCCTAGATCAGAGCTTGAGCTTTAGCTATGTGCGCGTCTTACTATTTGAATGTTTGTCATTGTTGCGTCGTTTGACAACATTACAACAGAAAGCATAAATATTTGCGGACTTTCACACAGCTTAAAGTACAACATATTTACAGAAAATACAATAAGGAAGCTGATATATTTTCAAAAGTAATTTTAACTCTTGAAGAAGATGGCTTATATTTTGCAGTGGTTAACTCTATAAAAGAGCTTTCTAGCTCTCTTGGAATGATTTATAGGATATAACCTCTGATTATATTGTAGCAGCAAAAGAAGAGTAGGTCTGAACTACTAAAAAGTTTTTTTTAACAAACAAATTATATTTCCTAATATAAAACATTTTTCTTACGAAAAAAAATATAAAGTATTAAATTTAACATTAAGCATGGCATGGTATCAATAAGTATGCTAGTGATTATAATTTTATATAATCAACCTGTACATATATAAAGTATTAAATTTAACATTAATATGATAAAAGAACGAGCATTTAATTAAAATTGATTTTATTATGAAAGATTAAACATTTAAAAAATAGTATTTGTTTTTAATAATATTAAATCTGAATCATTAATATAAAAAATAAATTAAAATCCATCTTTATATTAATATAATTATATAATTTTAATTTTAAAATAAAGTAAAAAAATATTAAAATATATTTTAACATAAAATAAATATTAAAATATATTTTCATAAAATTATATTTTCAAAATAAAATTTAAAAAATGTATGTCTAACTGTTTTAGGAAATGACATTTTTTACAGGAATCTGGCAATATAAATTTGCATGAAATCACTATTTTTTGGTGTTTAAAATTTATTTTTGAATACAAAAATAAAAGAATAATCATTCAAATTTGAGGATCTAACAATTTTTAACAGAATTTAGGATGTCTCCAATCATTTGTTAGAAGGTTTATACTACTACTCCTTTAAAAAATATTAAAACCTATTTTTAAGATATTTTTTTATAATTAACATTCATCTAAAGAAAAAATAATTTTAGAATTAATTTTTTGTTTTAAGCTCATCATGAACTTGTTAAATACAGTTATATACATATAATTTTAAATTTGCAAGAATATAGTAAAATAGACATTTAACAATGGTAATGATTTTTCTCTTTAAATATTATTAATATAATTAAATTTTCCATTATATATTCACCTTTTTCTTCTTAAAATACTCTTGAAATAATAAAATGCTTAATTATGTATTTACATTTTTTTTTCCATTTACAACTTACTAAAATTATTATATAAATAAAGGATTTCAAGTTTGCTAAAAAAAAAAAATATAAACTAATTATCCCTCTAAATACTTTTCTAATATATTTTAAAAACAATGAAATGTTCAATCATACATTTCAAGTTTGGTAAGAATATAATAAAATAATTTATATTTAATTATAATTATTATTTTTACTTTAAATATTTTTCGCCATTCTTCAGGCATTCTCCATTCTTCAGGGATTCTCCCAAAAAATTCTAACGAAATTTCATGATTCAGAGCATAACTACCAGTTGCCCATTTCACCCAAACCAGTATTTGGAAAGCACCGTATATCCCAAAACCCTTCATACCCAAAGTTCCGGCCACTGTGCTCCCTATTACAATCCACGCTGTCTCCAAACTTATAGCTGTCATAATCATTATGAAACCGTCATTATCGATTTTTTTGCAACTTATAGCTGTCGTAATCATTATAATCATTATGAAACTTATAGCTGTCGTAATCATTATAATCATTATGAAACTTATAGCTGTCGTAATCATTATGAAACCTTCCTCATGGTTTTTTTTCCACATGCAATCTAGCAAACAGCTTTGGCATTAGAACGGGTGAAAATGCTATAAAAGTAACTATTATTAAGAAGGCACGTATCGATTGCCGAGCGGTAAACCATGTCGATGCCGCGTCCATGACCAGAGCAGTACCAATGGCTGCGATTATGACAGCAACAATAGGCATAGAGGGTGGCGGGGAACTATTAGCACAGCCCAACCAAGAGATGAAATCAAGTCGACACAACCCACTATAAAGGACAAGCATCTGATGCCTACCCGATTACCTCTAAAGCTCAGTATTTGGCAAACCTGGCTGTTATTGTTATCAGCCTGGACCACAGCTTTGGTTAGAAATGCATTGGCAGCGAATCCAGTTCCTTTGGTGTCCACGAGAAAATCTCTTATCGTCCTTCTCGCGACAAGGGAGCTGGAAAAACCATCCACTCTGAACCAGAAAGTGAGTACAAGGGTGATTACCACTTCGGTCAACCTTGGCAATATGAAGGAGCAAATGCCGTATTCTACAGTTCCCTCTTGGCCTCCTCTACCTCCAGCCAAGTATCCTTCTAGGGCTTCGGAAGCCATGACTCTGGCTCCTCTGCCTTCCGCATCTTTGGACCTCAAAATTCGGACCAGTAGGCTTGTCCAGACATCATCGCGGGCACCGTACATTGGAATACAGATGCAAATAGGCTTCCCTGCGCCGATTAATCCGGCCTCGATTTTATCAAGAATTTCAGATACCAGCTTGGAGTCACTCTCTCTCTCCACAGGCAACGGGCCCTGCTCGTTGCACCCATGGCAGCCAGCTGTGAGACATGTCAGACATGGGAGTAGGCACATGGAATCAGAGAGTAGTTTCAATGTCCCAGGCATCCTATCAATAAGCATGAGCGTGACGACTTCAACTGTGGAGAATACAATGCAATTGCAATTGTGATTCTCTGAAACACACGTCTCTACAGTGACTGGTACAGCTTTTAATGGAAAGAGTTCCAATAGGATGGAGTCTGCATAATCGGCATTGGATCTCACGAATTCCCTGATGGAAGAATTGGGTGCGCCGTTTGACAACATTACAACAGAAGCATCGGATAGAGATTCTGCTGTGGTCAGCCCATTTCCATTCATCCCATCTATCTTCTTGAGTTTGGGACTGGCTAGAATGTGCAGGGCATCCCGGGCACCTATCTCTAAATCAAGCCGTCCCCTGATGAGGCTTGTAACAAAAACTGCTAAATTACCTACACAAGTAATTCCGAGAGTAGGAAAATTAACAGATCCGGTTACACCTTCACTAATGTCAAATTGTGCTATACCAAAACTTGACAACCATCCCAACCAGCAAACCAACTGTATCATTAACAATCGGCTTCCTTGCAAGTTCTTCAATAAACCCATTTCAATATACAACAGAAAGGGCACTTCTACTCAACTTGTGATAAACGAAACTTTTATTTCTCCACTCAATCTCTATTGTGTCTGCAAATATTTACATAACAATCTTGTGCCCGCATATATTTATGCTAACAACAAAGTTTCCAACATGATTCCATTCCTGCTTCTTTTCATTTTTATTTATTTTTTTCCTTTCCAAAATTTCCAACATCTTATTCCATTCCCATTTCGTTACATTTTAATTTTTCTTGTCCAACATTATTCCATTCCCATTTCGTTACGTTTTTCTTTTTCTTTTGAGAATTCTATTCCCATTTCTTTACCCTTTTTCTTTTCCAATTTCAAGATATATATTTTCCGTCTTTGAATTTTCTCTCACACAAACTTAACAACAATTCCGTTGCTTTAGTTTTACTACTACTTTTTCAGGAACAAGGACTTCTACGTTTGAACAAGGACTTTTACAGTTTTCAATGTTTTTTTTACAATGCTGGATAACTAATATTAAATGATATGTTTTTTTTTTTTAAATATATTATTTTTAATATTAATTTTGTTCAAAGACTATGAATACATTTCAAATTTTATGCATAATGATAAATGTAGTTATATATAAAATGTTAATTTGACATTACCATAATAATAATAATAATAATAATAAAAATAATTTATTTTTAAGGTTACTACCAAGCCAGCACAACAAATTGTGTATGAGACCTTCTTATTTGTGAGACAAGGAACCCTCCTCTCTCCAGTGATTTGACTGGTAAAGTCTACGAAAGTATACATACCCTACCTCTATCTGGATTTAAACCTTAAAATAATCAATATGTAATTTATATTAAATTTAACATTAATACCATAAAATAATAAGTATTTAATTAAAATTGATTCAATTTTGTAAAGATTAAGCATTTAAATTATCATATTTATTTTATGAATACTAAATCTTAAAGATGAATATGAATCATTAATATAAAAAATTAAAAATCAAAATTAAATCCATTTTAATATCAATATAATTATAATTCTAAGATAACCTAAAAAAATACTAAAATATATTTGAAGATAAAATAAAATTAAAATTACGGACCAGCGCACTGACATGGACAAACCCTAGTTTCAGCCCGTTGCATGATAGATTCAAGCCTCGGCACAACAAACCACCTGATGCGAACGGACGCAGACGGCACCTGCCTGACATGCCAAAATGAATACAGAAGAGGGGGGAAACCCCCCTCGTACAACAACATTACTGCCAACGATCATTCAAGCACAAGAGCAAAACACCCCTCGTTCGAGCCGCCCCTGCAGCTACATGATCAGCTCCTTGCGAGAGAACAAGGTCTCAGGAAGGAAATGGAGACGGAAGCTAGTACGTCCCATCCAAAAGCACCTCGGGGGTGGGAGCCTGGTAAATGCATTCCACAGATGGACAAAACGTCGAGATACCTCATAAGATCAACAAGAGTAGGGAAACACACCCAATTTATGAGAGAGCATGCTTTCATTGGCAAGTTCCTAGGCATGTGGCCGTCTGAAAGAGATCTAAACAAATGGATAAAACAATGGTGGAACCCTAAAGGAGACTATGAGGTTCAACTCAGCTCCAAAGGCTTCTTCACAATCATCCTATACAACCCAGAAGACAGAGACATAATATTTGAGAATGGGCCCTACTTCTACAGCTCAGCAGGGTTATTCTTGTGATTCTGGATCGAAAGATTCAGCCCAGACAAGGAGGACTTCACGATGGCTCCAGTCTGGATCTGCCTCTACTCCCTACCACAAGAGTTCTGGCTGGAGGAGATTCTCATGGGCATAGGAAATACAGTGGGTCAATATGTCAAAACATCAGAAGCCACCAAGCAAAGGAAATACACTTCATATGCCCGAATCTGTGTCTATATGAATATTTCCAAGGCCCTACCGGGAGCGGTAACGCTGGAATACCAGGATGAAGATTGGCAACAAACACTAGACTATGAACACATCCCTTTCCGCTGCAAAAAATTCCATGAACATGGCCACCTCTTCAGAGACTGCCCTCTGAACAAGCAAGAAACCAAAGCAAGTGATACCACACAGAAAGATGGCTTCACCACGGTCATGACCAAAAAGAAAAACCCTCCAAGAAAGAAGATCCCAAACCCCAGACCTAACATCTCGACCAAAAACTCCTATCAGCTTCTGAACTAGCTACCAGAAGATGAGGAAATCCAAGATCCGCACAAGGAACCGCAACAGGGAAAAGGGGAGAACCAAAACCCTCCCCCCCCGCCCAAATCGGGAAATCCACATAGAAGAAAGGGGAGACGTGGACGGAGACACCCCAATGCAGCTGGATGACAGGGATCTAGCAGGCATTGATCTGGAAAAGCTTGAGGAGGCCCTCAATCAAAAGGATTTGCAAACCCTTCCTGAAGAATAACTCCGCCAGGTACATAAGTTTGTTCTTAACTCTTCAGCAGGGTTTGTAGCTCGTTTAGGTATAGCCACAGACTCAAGTTCAAGCTCAAAAAGAATACTCCGTGAGAACAAAAGAAGGGGGCGGAAAATAGCGCAACAACTTATCAAGGAAGCGGGCAACCTTATGATAAACTCAGGGCAGATCCTTAAGCTCTCAGAGGGATACCTCTACCCAACACCACCCTCATAATGATGAAGATCATTACCTGGAACATTAGAGGTATCAATGGTCGATCCAAACAAAAGATCCTCCAAGACTGCATCAAAGCAGAAAACCCAGATATCCTAATGTTACAGGAAACCAAATGTGCGGGGGCAGAAGCCAAAACCATCTTTCAGTGTATTTGGAGAGGATGTGACTTTGTGTTAATAGAATCCACAGGAGCATCAGGGGGTTTGGCTATCCTCTGGAACCCAGGTAACATCACTTTAAGCAGATCCTTCTCAACTATAGGTACAATAACGGCCAACTTTGAGGTCACAGGCTCGAATCAGGAGGGGGCTATCACAAATGTTTATGGCCCCCAAAGTCAACAGGAAAAAGACAAACTTATGGAGCGGCTAGCCCTCATCAAAACTCTGCTGACAACACACAACTGGATCTTAGGAGGTGACTTCAACATGATCCTGTCGTTGGAGGAAAAAACAGGAGGAAGCAAGAGACTTGAACAAGACAGTGGTAAGTTCAAAACCCTCATCGAACATTTAAAGCTAGTAGACATAGAAAATAACAATGGCACCTTCACCTGGTCTAATCGCAGACTAGGCAACCAACATATTGCTTGTCGTCTGGACAGCTTCCTTGTGGCCGAAGAACTAATGGAAGAAGGCCCTAACATGGAAAGTCTTATTCTCCCAAAATCCGGGTTGAACCACTGGCCACTTGTCTTCAATCTGGAAACAGGGGCAACACCTAAATATAAACCCTTCCGATTCGAGAAATTCTGTCTCTCACACCCGGATTTCCATTAGCTTGCAAAAGCCTGGTGGGCACAGGCGGAGATAGATCATGGCACTAGCATGTACATATTTCAGCAATGCCTCAAAAACTTCAAGCAGTCGCTGAAACACTGGAATAAGAACACCTTTGGAAACATACTCCAAAGCATTCAGGACATAGAGAATAAACTTTTGGAGATACAAAAAATCTTCATCTCAGGAACCCGAACTACTGATCTAATGAAAGAGGAGGCAGAGTTGCAAGCGCAATTAGAAGAGAGAATAAGACAAGAGAAAATTTTGTGGAAACAAAAGTCCAGCGTACAATGGCTTAAAGAAGGGGAAAAGAACACAAAGTTCTTTCACAGAGCAATGGTTCACCACCGCCACATCAACAGAATTACTCACTTAGAGAATGACCAGGGAAATTGATGCAGGAGCATAGGCTCATAAAAATGAAGTCACCTATGACTTCATCAAAGTTGAGAGAATTCAAAGAGACCTAGGGTCTCGCACTTGTATAATTTGTTATTTTGTGGAAAATCTGAATAATGGACAAGGATTCTAGATTC
>ML848733.1:0-11176 GCA_009831015.1 Picea engelmannii
ATTTTGAGAGTCTTTGGGTGAGGCCAGTCTTTCATAGCTTCAATCTTTTTACGATCCACCCTGATGCCATCCTTTCCAACCAGATGACCCAAGTATTCGACTTCTGAGGTGCCAAAAGAACATTTAGATTGTTTCAGGAAAAGTTGGTGCTAAGAGAGTAGATGGAGAACTTTATCCACATGGGAAAGATGGTTTGTCTAGGTTTTTCTATAGATGAGGATATCATCAAAGAAGACTAAGACAAAATGATGGATAAAAGGACGGAAGACATGATTCATGAGGCTTTGGAAGGTGGAGGGGGTATTACAGAAGCCAAAGGGAATGACCAAAAACTCATAGTGGCCCTCATGAGTTCTAAAGGCAGTCTTGGTAATGTCTACCTCTTTCATACATATCTGGTGGTAGCCAGAATGAAGATCAAGTTTAGTAAATAACTGGGCACCACACAATTCATCCAAGAGGTCATCAATGACAGGAATGGGAAATTTGTCTTTAATGGTAAGTTTGTTGAGGGCACGGAAGTCAGGACACATTCGCCAAGAACCTTATTTATTCAGGACCATGACCACAGGATAAGAATAGGGGCTTGTACTAGGGCGGATAACGCCTGCGTTAAGGATTTCCTGCACCATTTTATCAATTTCATTTTTTGAGGAAAAGGGGTGATGATACGGATGGATATTGGGAGGAAGGCTTCCTGGTATGAGGGGAATCGAATGATCAAGACAAACACCGGAAGGAAGGAGTCCCTGGGGGGTGGAAAATACCACTTGATGTTTAGAAAGGATGGATCAGAGGTCTTGCGGCATCGAGGTTGTCTCTGTTTCTTGTATGGCAAGGAATTGGTCAATAACACCAGAATGACCTTTTTTTAGCATATTTTCCATGCGATGGGAACTAATGATCTCAAGTGAACCAGCGGTGATTCCTCAGAACTTATATTGTTGGCCCTCCTGGTCGAATTGCATGATTAATTCCTTAAAATCCATGAGAACGGGACCCAAAGTCCTTAGCCATTATGCACCCAACACAATGTCACAACTGCCCATGTCGATAGCAAACATATGGGATTTCAGGTGGTAGTGACCAATTTGGAGACACACATTTTCACAATGCCCTCCACATTTCATGGAGCCACCATTGGAAATCATGATTTGGAAATTATTGATGGCATGGACTAGTAATGAGTTTCTTGGGCAATGCGATGATGAATAAAATTATGGGTGTTTCCACTATCAACCAGAATGATGACCTTCCTATTCTTGATTTAACCGATTAGCTTGAGGATTTGGGGAGCAGAGAATCCAGTGAGAGCATTGAGGGAAATGACCGGTTCTACTTTGAGAGGGTCTGAGGGAGGGGTTATGTCAGTGGTTTCAAGTGACTCAAACACAAGGGGAGTTTCAAAATCCTCTTCTGAAATATCCTCTGAGATGGCCATAAAAATATTTTGTTCCTTACACTTGTGGCCCGGGAAGTATTTTTCACCACAATTATTAAAAAGGCCTTTGAGTTGGCATTCATCCATTTCATCCCTGGTCAATTTTTGGATCTTTAGTGGAGTAGAGGGAGTAGTGGGATTTACGGGTTTAGTGCGAGGGATAAAGGAGGGTTTCCGGTTTTGAGAAGATACCACTTGTTGTTCTTCTTTAGATCTTTTAGTAGCCTCCACCCAACTTTTAGGTCGATCCATGAGGACATGGGCCCGAATCTCATCCTTGAGGCCACTGATAAAACACTCTCGGAAAAAGGCAGCAGACGTGCCCTCTTTCCGAAAAGTCAGGTGCTTAAAAGCAGCTATAAAGTCTTCCACTATTTATAATTGTTTCAACTTTTTCAAATGGTCCAAATGGTTAGTGTCAGTGTCAAAGCATTCATAAATCTCTGCCACAAATTGTGTCCAAGAAATATACCCTTGACGGGAAGTTTTTCTCCATTGCCAACATTGCCAACATTCTTGATCTATATGGAGAAAACCATGCTGGAGTTTGGCCAATTCACTTGTAATGTCGTATAAAGAGAAATAATGTTCCATTTGGGTTACCCAACCAGTGGGATCTGAGCCATCAAATTTGGTCACATCCACCCGTGGAAGGCATAGGCCACGTTGAAAGTGATGGTGCTGAAAGTTAGAGGAATGTTCAGCTTTAGTATCTGAAGGTGGGTTAGATAAAGGGTTATATGTAGGGATATGCATCTTGGTGAAGAGCATTGAAATGACAGATTCAAGTTGGGTAGTCAGGTCTTGTTTGATTTCCTCCATTGAGGATTGCATGGTTGTATTTATGGCAGAAACATTGGCACTGAGTTGTTTCACTTCTTGTTGGGTCTCGATGAAATTAAATGGAAAGGTATTGAAGCGAGCTTCTAGGTCTTGGCTACGGGTATGGGCCATGATGATGAGGGAACCAAAATGGGGTGGGTGGGGTCAAAACATTTTCTGAAAAATGATATGTATGAATGTGATAAGGAGAAGAGATGAATCCAATGGAATAGGTCTCAAGAATACTGTAGTGATGAAATGTCTAAAAGCTTAACCAGGAAGAAATTTGTAGTGATTTGGCAACCCGAACATAGTTGTGTGGCAATAGATCTTGTCTATTTTAATTTGTTTATGTTTATTTCCCCAAGGTTTAGGTATTCAAGGGTTCTACAGACAAGGGTTTTCCCTATGCTATAGCTCTCTGATATACGTATGGGGTCCAATAGTAGTACTCGGCCCAATATCTCAGGGCACTAAATAAGGAGGCTAGACTGTACCCTTAGACATACTACCGAGGTACTAGAGAGTATCCTCCCGATTGTTGTTCTTGATGGCACTATAGCAGTCAGGTGACCGATCGGTTTATCTAAAGAGGGCTTCAGGTAATCTAGGTTGATCCATTCACAGATGTTGTCTGATGCGCTACCACTCGAAGGGGTACCAATAGGGGTTACAAGGGTGGCCAACAGATGTGCGCTTAAGTACCATTTGTATTTCCTACGTGTATGAATCCCTCAACCGCGGGTTTATGCATGTAACAACAGATCTCTATGGGTTAAAGATGCTGGAATACGTCTCTACCCTAGAAAAAAAATTAACACACAATTTATGCCGTGGAAAGTCCTCTGATACCACTTGTAATATAACAGATATAAAAAGTATGAAGCACAGAAATAAAATGATAGAAATGGAAAAATAATAGTAATATAACCAAAACAATCACCACAATAACATTGAAATGATATGAATAACAACAGAAATAGCACTTCGATTTTGAGAGCAATGTTCACGGGCCTCTTTGAGGGGGCAACCTCCAGTTGAGTAGATCTCTATTACAATAATATCCAAGCTAGGGTTCTCATACCCTCGACTCCTATTTATACTAAATATGTCTATCAAAAGAAACATATAGAGGAAGATCCTTCTAGAAGCGTAAGCTTCTATTAGGTCTTCTTACATTCAACTTATTCTATTTTGTTGAAAGGCCTTATTAATATTCACCTTTATTACATCCGAATATATTGTTCTACCTATGTGTGGGTTAGGACCCTAATAGGGGGGGTGAGTTAGTTGTTTTTGTGCTTAAACAAGTATGCCCATTTTAAACTCATTACAAAACACTCAATGATTATCACAATAATTCAGGGAAGTAAGCAATAAAGTATTCAACATCAATCGCACACATGAAATACACAAAGATAGATATTCCTAAGGAAACCCATAAAGGGATAAAACCTCTTCTTCTTGATATGATAAGTAGTCTTTATTTTTCTATACATTATCATTCTTATGAGCACCAACTCCTTTTGAGGCTACCACCTATGTTTTACAAGAAGCAACTTGTTGAGAGCACCAACTCTCTGGTTTCTGTATCACCCACTAGAAGGAATCACCAACTCCCTTTGTGTTCCAGCACCAACTGGATGGAAGAACCAACTTCTAGTCACACGAGCACCAACCTATACAAGTTGCAACTTGATGAGATCACCAACTCTCTTGATTCTCTAGCACCCACTAGAAGGAAGCACCAAATTCCTAAGTGTTCTAGCACCAACTGGATGGAAGCATCAACTTCTAGTTACACAGGCACCAACCTGTATAACATAGAACAATAGTTCTCCCTTGCACCACCCTACTACCCTGGTTTTTCTGGCTGCAACCAGATGCTACAACTCCCTGTGTTCAAACACCCACTTGAAACTTTGAGGACAATAGTCCTCCCTAGCACCACCCTACCACCCTAAGATATAAATCTTTGTTACTGAAATTTGTTATAGTGATATAGTATTTATCAATGACTTACTAGTCTCATCATTTTTCTGCTACACTGCTCTACTCTGCCTGCATCAGTGTCTTCCTTCTCGTATCTTCTTGCGATTTTTGTTCTTCTGTTTTGTCTATGCATGCACACCTTGGCTTTCTCTTCCTCTCTTATATATTCATTTTGTTCTATGTATTTATTTTGTGTTTTATTCTCTGTGCACCATTTCCATTCTCTGTGCTACACCTCTTCTTTGTGCTTCAGCTCCTGCAAACAGCCTGCTTCTACCCGCATGAATAACTATCAAAAGAAGAAACCAACTCTTCTCTATTTTGTGTATATTTATCATGCCAATTTCTCTTCTAGATCATACACTAAACTCTTTGTCCTCTCTAGAGATTATGATGAGTTTGTCCTTCATCAATGGTCGTTATACTGAGATTCTTTGGCTTCTCTGGAAGTTACAGTCTTCGACACTTTTCCATCTGTCAATTGTTTCTATGATGAGTCTTCATTCCACTGGAAGTTACCTCAATAATCTTTAGCTCCTCTAGTGATCACCCTGAAGCTCTCCAAATTCTATGGAAGATATAATTACTCTGTTTCGCCAATTACAGGGAGTCATTTTGGCTTCTTTATCTTCTAAGCCCCTTCCTTCACGTGACCACCGACGGTGACCAAACGCCTATTTAAAAGGTGCTTCCCAATCTCTGTCTAGTGAGTGATAGCTCTCCTTTTTCGATATTACCTTGTGCAATGAACTCCACATGACCATGCGATTGTGGGCGGGTCCATAGGCAGTTTGAGGGAAACCCACTTTTCACCCTACAATTAACTATAGAGCTCCACGTATTCCTTTGGCGATACTGTAGTTTTGATTGTGGCCTGTCCCCGAAAAATTAATACCTGAGTATGTTCTAGCCCCATAATCGAGCATGATCGTTGATATCACAGTCTCTGACAGATTCCTTCGATCAATGACTCCAATATATCTTCCTTTCCTACCTTCATTCCTCCGTCCACGCATGATCCTTAGTCTTAACCACCAAGTGACATGTGGCCCTCCAAACCAACAGACGAGAACGATTTTGCCTTTTGGGCTTCAGGAGACTTGATTCTCAAACTCCACTTTCTTCATGGTGCTTCACCTAGAATTCACGATCTATCGAGACATGGTCTTCTCGAATTGAACTGTTTAGATTCACTTCAAGTTTCTGGGGTTCGGGAATCTCAACTCTCAACTCTCTTCCTTCCTTTTATTTTTTCCAAAGTGTTCCAACCGAAGTACACGATGTTTTTACGTGTGTATTCCTACAGATCAACGATCCTCAACTCCTTCAGGAATTTGACCTTTCAACGAGATCAATGGTTCTGCAAATCCTATCTTGATCAATGGTCAAGATCTCCTTCACATCTCCGGACTTCGGAGATTTCAAATCTCAACTGGAAATTCTTGAAGTGAGATTTCTCTAAAATATCAGATCAGCTGACACGTACTCCCCTTGAAAATCAACAGTCAAGATCTCCTTTGGTTCTTTGGACTTCGAAGATTTCAAAACTCAACTTCGCCTCCTTCACTTTGTCCTAGAATTTTTTTCCCAAACTGCACAGATTTCTGCCACACATCCTTCTGGAAACCGACGGCTTGGATATTCTTTGGCCCTTGGGTCTTTGGTGATCTCTTTTTCTTCCCAACCACAAACTCCCAAAGTGATTATCTATGGAGTTGTGTATCGTGCACCACCTATCTATCTTGACGATGGACGATCCCTGCTTACTTCGAGACTTTGGGACTTTGACAAGTCATTGCTCCATTTTCCTCGAGAGTGATCACCTGTTGAGTAAGTCATAAGTTGATGCAAGAGCATCGCCAGCAAAGAAAGTACAAGTGGAGGACAGTTGTATATACAACAACGTGCATTTTGAAGACATTTTGAATTTCAAAGGATAGCACATTAATGTAATATCTGAAAAGATATATTTTCTTTTAATGTCTTGGGATTGTAATACAGATCTTGAGCGTTGCTCTCATCTGTCGATTGTAGGGATTTATTGTAATAAATTTAAAGTAGGTAGTAATATTTAATATGATAAGATAGCTTATGGTTATAGGAGGGAAAACTTAATAAGACTCCCTCGTATGTATGGCATTATCATTCTCGTTGTATGGGTAGAAGTTGTAGAGAAAGAAATCATAGGACAGAAGAGAAGAAGAGATATTGTAGAGTTGTATGAGTCTATAGTTGTTGTTATAGAAACCATGTACAAAAGCACTTGGATTAACATAAGAATGCTTTGATCTAATTTCATGGTGGTTTATGGTTACTGTATGCATCTATTGAATGGTATGTTTACAGTTTATTTTCAGTCTCTGTTATGCATTTGTTTCAATGCCACATAGATGTAATTTCATGTTGAATGTATGAATTCCGTGAGAAGATTATAAGTTTCAATTGTTTCTCTTCCTGAGAATTCCTGCAAGGAGTGCAGTGAAGGTCTGCAAGGGGTGCGTCAACAAGTTTCTGCATTTTACCTCATACAAGCTCAGGAGAGGTAATGTTAGCTTATACAAGTAGGAGTGCAAGTATAGCACAGAGCCATGTTGTTAAGGTTTAATCTATTATTGAGATTCATTTCATTTAATTAGATAACAATGTAATAGATAGGATTACTGAGAAATACACAATCACAAGAGACACATCATTTATCCTGGGAAACCCTCATGGGGGAGAAAACCCAGCAAAAACTTCCTTAATATAGATAGCCAATACAATGCCAAGAGATAAATCAAACAAATACAAAAATTCATCTTCAAGAAGTGCGCCTCTCTCTCTCTCTTCTTCTTCTCCAACTACAGCTCCAAACTTGCGCTCTGATGAACAAGTGAGTGTATGTACAAATGAGGTGCTAGCCTCTCTTATTTATACAATCTAGCACATGTGAATTGAGGTGTCTTTTAACTGGCTAGGATGAATTCTCATTCTGGGTGGTTGTAACCACTTTAATATATTCTAGGGCTGACTTTTCATTTATCCCATTACAATTAGGGTTTGACCAATACGCAAAACAGGATTTGGTCATTTAAAATACCTGACATGATCAATCCACAAAAGGGGATTGATCTAATGAATAATACATCAATAATAATTAGAATACTCTTTGCAGTTATAATATTTCAAAACTCCCCCTTAACAAGTGTTAAATTTTTAATTAAATAAAGTACCAAGGCAAGTGTTTCTCTTCCCTAGGCGCCTAAGGGGGAGAAAGTGCCTAATGTGGATACTAGTCAATTAATTTGTGAGATGCAAATTAAAAGGTGACTTTATGACTAAAGTGAGGGTGAGTGAAGAGACATCAAATCTCAGCCACTCATCTAATCTAATCTCAATTGTTAGATTAGAAAACCCCTCACCTTCCCTCATGAGGTTGATTAGGGCAAGGGGGCGCACCCATTCTTGGGTTTTTCATTCATTCTTGTTGAGAGAGAAAGAGAGAGGTCAAGCTTGAGGAAGAAGGAGAAGTTGCTAGAGTAAGAGAACGATTCCCAAGGCAGCCGAATAGCATAGAAATCGAGGAGGGTATTGTTGAGTGTGAGGGTCGTACCATACGAATTTATTGAGGTCCGTACAACAAATATTTGTGCACAGATTTCGAGGAAAGGGAACAACAGTCTTGTGGAGGCCATATAGTATGGATTTGACAGTCCATACAGCAGCAAAAAGACAACAGTCTGTATAGCATGCATTTCAAGGTGTGGCACAATTTTTGAGGGGCATTTAATGCACAAAAAAGAGGGTACAAAAAACAGAGAAAAGAGGCACGATTTTCAAGGAGTTTCGTACATCATTTATTGTTGTAGCAGTCATATAGTTGTATAGATTTCTAGTACAGATTTTGAGGAGCTGCATTCTAGAATTTTCTGAAAAAGACGAGCATAAATTTTCTAAGATAAGTTTGTAATTTTTGTTGAAGATTAGACGGTTGTAAAATAAATTTCTCAGAAGCTCATAAATAATAAAAAGCCCTCTCTCACTGGTTTTCCCCTTGTGGGTTTTTCCAGGGTCGATGTTAGACAAAAATTTATGTGTCTATAATTTTCCGATTTTTGCATACTGCTAATATTTTATTTCTGCACTTAAAATGATGTTCAGAATCCTCATGTTTTAGTTCTGAAGTATATTTTCTATTGTGTATTAAATTGTTTATATAAACTGATTTTGGGCATTAAACATTGGCTGAAAAATCAGCGAGACTGAAACTGGGTTGGGTTATAAAATGTTAACATGGTATCAGAGTTGAGTTGAAGAGAAGCAGAGATTTCAGCAGACAAAAAGTTGGGACAACAAACACTTCACAAGGAAGATTTTTTTGAATTTGTTATTTTCAGCAGAAAATGGTCAATGGCTATTGGTTTGAGAGTTGAGGATAGACTTGATGGGGCAGCAAATTTTGGTGCTTGGAAGGAGAAGATGACCTTGCTTTTGCAAGACAACGAGTTGTGGGACATTGTGGAGAATACCACTACTCATCCTGTTGTGGTACCTATTGATGCTACTCTTCTTGCAACCTATACTAAGAAGAGTATCAAGGCTAAGAGATTTATTATTGATTCCATCAAGGATCATTTGATTCCTCACTTGACGAGGAAGACACATTCCTATGAGATGTGGAAGTCTTTGACTAAATTGTACCAAAGTACAAATGAGAACCGGAAGATGGTTTTTAGGGGAAAACTAAAGAACATAAAAATGACCAAGGCTGAAAATGTGGTCACATACCTTACTAGATTGACATAGGTAAGGGATGAACTTGGAGCTGTGGGTGAAGCCATAGCTGACAATGATCTTGTGAGAACAGCATTGAATGGAGTCTCCAAACAATGGGTTGTTTTTGTGGAGGGCATTATTGCTAGGGAGAAGCTTCCCAGTTGGGAAAGCCTTTGGGATGAATCTGTAGAGGAGGGGACCCGGAGAGGTCATGTACATGGTAGCTCATCTACTGGTCATGAGGAGGAGAATGTGGCTCTTGCTACCACTAGCAAAAAGAATTTCAAAAAGGGTCCAAAGGGAGGACAGAAGCCCAAGGGTGAAAGGAAGAAAGAAATGAGAAAAGTCAAGTGCTTTACATGCCATAAGTTTGGACACTATGCAGGACAGTGTCCAAATAAGAAGAAGAAACAAACAGCATCTTCAACAGAGGTGGAAGAGTTTTCCACCAATTTTGACAAGGAATTTTCCTTGATTGTGTGTCTTTCCTCGAGAACCACTACTCCTGATACTTGGTATATTGACAGTGGTGCCTCTCTCCATATGACAGAAGTTCATGAGCACTTGACAGATCTTACTCAGTGTGGAGATGCAGAGGTAGTGCTTGGAGATGACCGGGAGGTCAAGGTGTCTGGTTGTGGGACCGTATCATTTCAGAGGGAGTCTTTGCCTCCTATGACTTTGACAGAGGTTCTATATGTTCCACGCTTGAAGAAGAACTTAGTGTCAGTTTCTACTATTGAGGAGAAGGGCTATGAGATCTTGTTCTGTGATGGGCAGGTGCTTCTTTTCCCCGGAGGGTATAGCATCACTTCAGCCAAAGTGATTGGTACTAGACATGAGAGGCTATACAAGTTTTTGTTCCAACCAGCGAGAGCATTGATTCATTCTACCAGCGGTAGCAGTGACCTATGTGAGATATGGCACAGGAGGATGGCACATTTGCACCATGGGTCTTTGAGAGTTCTGAGGGAGATGGTGACAATAGTTCTGAGGGAGATGGTGATGAGAGTTCCAAATTTTAATTCAGAGCACCATGAGTTGTGCAAGGGGTGTGCTTTGCAAAAGTACACGAAGACTGCTTTTCCAAGCAGTGACAGTAGAGTAGCAGGGATACTTGATCTTATATATTCAGATGTATGTGGCCTGACGTCTTCGACATCATTGACTGGTTCCCTATAATATGTTGTATTCATTGATGACTTCTCTTGAAAGTCCTAGATTTTCTTCATGAATACCAAAGCACAGGTCTTCAGTTGGTTCCAAGAGTTCAAAGATCTTGTGGAGAACCAGACAGGGAAGAAAATCAAAGTACTGAGATCAAACAATGGGGGTGAGTATACCTCCAAGGAGTTCATGGAATTTTGTGCAGGAGAGGGCATCAGGAGGGAGTTGACTGTTCCTTACAACCCGCGGAAGAATGGGGTTGTAGAGAGGAAGAACAGGGCCATTGTTGGGGATGCTAAAGACATGCTACATGATCAGGGGCTATCACTATTTCTATGGGCTGAGGCATGCTACACTACATTTTATCTGTAGAACAGGAGTCTTCATAGGGTTGTGGGGAGCATGACTCCTGAGGAGGCTTTCCCTAGGAAGAAGCTTGAGGTGGGGCACTTTCGAATTTTTGGGTGCATCACTTATTCATATGTCCCTTCTAAGAAGAGGACAAAGTTGGAGCCCATGGCAGAGATAGGGATCTTTGTTGGGTACAGTGAAAATTCAAAGGCTTTCCATATATACCTTCCTTCCTTGAGGAAGACTATCTTGAGGAGGGATGTCAGATTTGAGAAGGACAGAGCCTTTAGGAAGTCTAGAGGGATAGAGAGAGGTGAGTAGTCTTGATCTCAGACTCTGGTGAGCCCGCAATAGACTACAGTGACATAAAGTTCGGGGTCACCAACTTCAGTGATGACAGGTTCACAGGTGACAGGGCCACAGAGTTCAGGTTCACAGGATACTGGTCCACAAGTTTCAGAATCAAGTACTTCAGAGTCTACTACAGGATCATTGTCTTCAGGAGATGGGGTTGACTAGGGAGATTCCCCTCCATAGGACACTACTTCAGAGAGGAGGAAGCCCAAGTGGCTTCAGGACACTTTGAGGGAGGCACAGGGTTCAGTGGGGAATCCTAGATAGGCAGTGAGGGAGAGTAAACCTCCCGAG
>ML848733.1:19151-33469 GCA_009831015.1 Picea engelmannii
CCAAATAACTCCTTGGGTTAGGGCGCACTTTTCTAGATGGTTTTGAGGCTAAAACTCTTCTTCAATAAAAATCCCTAATTTGCATGTACAACAACAGTGAAGTTTTTATTCTTCTTGTGAAAGATGCTCTCTTCAGCTTATCTTTGAAACCATGTTAAGGTTTAAGCTATTATTGAGTTTCATTTCATTTCATTAGATAACAATAGCATAGATAGGATCACTAAGAAATACACAATCACAAGAGACACATCATTTATCCTGGGAAACCCTCATGGGGGAGAAAACCCAGCAAAAACTTCCTTAATATAGATAGCCAATACAATGCCAAGAGATAAATCAAACAAATATAGAAATTCCTCTTCAAGAAGTGCACCTCTCTCTCTCTTCTTCTTCTTCTCCAACTGTAGCTCCAAACTTGTGCTCTGATGAACAAGTGAGTGTACAAATGAGGTGCTAGCCTCTCTTATTTATACAATCTGGCACATGTGAACTGGGGTGTCTTTTCACTGGATAGGCTCACTTCTCATTCTAGGTGGTTATAACCACTTTAATATATTCTAGGGCTGACTTTTCATTTAGCCCATTACAATTAGGGCTTGACCAATCCCCAAAAGGGGATTTGGTCATTTACAATACCCGACATGATCAATCCACAAAAGGGGATTGATCTAATGAATAATACATCAATAATAATTAGAATACTCTTTCCAGTTACAATATTTCAACACGTGCAAGGTGTGTGTAGGCCAGGTAGAAGTCCTAGACTTTTCCAACCCAAGGGAGTGGTTGAAGAACTTTTGTTCCAAGGAGTGCGCAGAGTTGGAAGATATCATATAATAATAGATTATCGTGAGAGCCACAAGGAGTATGTGAAGGATTCCTTAAAATACTTAAGTGTGTAGTGAGGTTCAAGCTCAAGAAGGATAAAGACTCGAAAAAAGTTCAAAGGAAGGAAGAGGGTCAAAGTCACCTCACAAAAATCAAGCTCGAGAGGGTTGATGCCAATTGTTTGGACAGGAAACATCTAGAGCTTGATGGATGGTGAGAATTCTTGGAGGGAGAAGCGTCGACATCCATGGACCATTAGATATAGTGGAGTTGTGAGGAGGATAAGGGAAAAATTATTTCAACATTCGCAAGATCAGGAGGGATAGTAGCCATTAGATCTAGAGGAGTGTGAGTCGTTGATTTGGCACTCATGAATATCAGGAAGTTGAGAAGTCGGGAGAGTGGAGGAAAATGCTACCTGGAAGTCATGAGTCACAAAATATCGACACACTCGAAGGTTGGGCCCCAGGTCACAGCCGAAGGTCACATCAGTGAAGAATTAAAGGGAGGAGCTAGGGACTGTTAGACTACTTTGGGGTTTCAGGAATTGGAGGAGTCAGGGTGACTCGCAACAAAAGTCATGAAATCGAGAAACGTGATGCACCTTTTGAGGTTAAGTCTGTGGTCACGCCAGTGATCATGTGGAGTGGAGGCTCATGTCTAGTGCATGTTCACATGGGCGGAGCATAGAAAAGGACCTGAGGTTTTTAAGAGTTGAAGGTTCCAGCAAGGACCAAGAATCCATTTCAACTCGAGAATTGGAGGATCCATAGACAGGGAGGTTAGCAGACCCTACTGAGGTAGGGACTCTATGTCAGGTGGTATCAAAGATTACAACTATTGTTTTATGTAAGTAAGAGAATATAGATAATGGTTTTTATTTGAATTCTTTGTGGATAGATTGAAACAATGCCACCAAGGAGACGTCTAGAAATAACTTTACCCGATCCATCCGTGCAAAGGGAAATGAGAGAATTTTATGCTCGATTGGATTCTATGGAGAAAGCATAGAGGTGAACACCTAATACTGGAGATATCAGTGAGGATGAAAGAAAGAATGAATAAGGATCAGAAGAAGTTGTAGCCGAAGATGTTGCAGAGGAACGTCTATTTAAAGTTGTTGCAAGGATAGGTGCCAGAGAAAAGATGGACATCCCGATGTATGAAGGCAACTTAGAAACTGAGGAGCTACTAGATTGGTTTAGAGCTCTATATAGATACTTCGACTATGAGGATATCAAGGAAGATAAGAAGGTTAAGCACACAATCACTACACTAAAAGGGCATGCAACACTGTGGTGGGATGAACTATAGGCTGAAAGGCGTTGCAATGGAAAACAAAGAATTAAAATCTGGGATAGAATGGTAGCGAATATGAAATCCAAGTTCATACCCAGAGATTAGTAGATCAATCTGTTTCGAAGAATGCATAATTTGACATAGAAAGGGATGACTTTGAAGGAATACACTGAAGATTTTTATAGACTTAACATCAGAGCTGGTCATGATAAGAGAGATGATGAAAAGGTTGTCAAATATATGAATGGCCTAAGATATGAGATTCAGGATGAGATGAGCATGGTGAAAATTAGAAATGTGGAAGATGCTTATCAGGTCGCTCTGAAGGCAGAAGAGAAATTGGCCCGAAAGAAAGGTCAAAGGAGCAGAGGTATAAGTCAGAGTAGAGGCAAAGCGATTTCCTAGGACAGATTACAGAAGCCCAAGGATGAAGAGAAGAAACCTCATAACCACCCAGAAAGGGGAGGAATTTCATAGGGAAGACAATATGCCGACATGAATACTTTTCCTCAAGCAAGAGGAAGAGGAAGAGGTAGAGGAGGTGAAGTAAAGTGTTTTGTCTGTGGGAAGATAGGACATAAATATTGGGAATGTCATGATAGAAAAAGGGATGGAGGAGGAGAAGCTCACATTTCATAAGCGCAAAGGTGAAATGTGAAGGCAAAAGATGCAAAAGGTGGAAGATCCTTGATGATGAGGAAAATACTCTTAAAGCCAAAGAAAAAGTTGGAGAATCTAGTCCAGAGGAATATTTTTTTTAGAACTTCTTGCAAAACCAAAGATAGGGTATGCAAGGTGATATTTGGCAGTGGAAGCACAAATAACTTAGTATCCACAGAGATGGTGGAGAAGCTGGAATTGGAGACATTTTCACATCTAAGTCCATATAAAGTCTCATGGTTGCAAAAAGGACATTAGGTCACTAAACAATGTTTAGTTGAATTTAAGATAGGGGTTATAGAGATGAGATTTTATGTCACATAATTCTCATCAATGTATGTCACCTTTTGTTGGGAAGGTCATGGAAATACGACATAAATGTTATTCATGATGGAAGAAAGAACACTTACACCTTGGATAATAATGGTAGGAAACATATGTTGCTACCAATTGAAGACAAGAAGGTGAATTGCTGGAGAATTTCCCTGATATAGTGGTGGACAATTTACCTCATTCATTGCCACCCATCAAAAATATAAGCCATCACATTGACCTCATACGAGGAGCAAGTTTTCCAAACAAAGCCGCGTACTGATTGACGTCGCAGGAGAATGAAGAGGTTAAGAAGCAAGTCCAGGATTTGATGGAAAAAGGGTTGATTAGAGAAATATTGAGTCCATGCATTGTATCAATAGTGTTAAGTTTGAAGAAGGATATTGGATGGAGAATTTGTATTGACTCGAGGGATATAAACAAAATCACCATCAGGTATATATTTCCTTTACCCAGGATGGATGACTTGATGGATTGCTTGAGTGGGGCAAAGTTTTTTTCAAAAATGTATTTGAAAAGAGGATATCATCAGATTAGAATGAGGGAAGGTGATGAATGGAAGACAACATTCAAGATGAATGAACCACTGTATGAATGGTTTGTCATGCCATTTGGTTTAACGAATGCGCCAAGTAATTTTATGAGATTAATGAATGAAGTCTTGAAATATTTCATTGGAAAGTTTGTAATTGTGTATCTCGATGATATATTGATCTTCAGTAAGACTAAAGAGGAGAATTTGAGACATTTAACTTCAGTAATGAGGAGGTTGCAGCAAGAGAAGTTGCTTATAAATATGAAGAAGTATTCTTTCATGAAGACAAGGCTTATTTACTTAGGTTTTTTTATCTCTTTGAATGAATTGTAGATGGATCTAGAGAAGGTAAAAGAAATCAAAGAGTGGTCGTTGCCAAGGAATATCTTTGAAGTTAGAAGCTTCCATGGACTAGCCAGGTTTTACAGGAAGTTCATCAGAAATTTTAGTGGAATTTGTGCATCAATGATGGACACAGTCAAGAATAGACATAAATATTTTCATTGGAAAGAGGAAGCGGAGAAAAGTTTCAATCTATTGAAAGAGAAGATAATTGAACAGCCAGTTCTGGTTCTACCAGATTTCAGTAAAACATTTCAAGTGAGATGTGACGCAAGTGGATTAGCGATTGGAGTAGTCTCAAGTCAAGACAATAGACCCGTTTCATACTTCAGTGAGAAGTTGAACAATGCCAAAAGGAATTATTCCACTTATGATAAAGATTTGTATGCAGTCATACAAGCGTTGAAGAAATGAAGGAACTACCTGGTTCCAAAAGAGTTTGTTTTGTATAGCAACAACTAGGCCTTACAATTTATAACCAGAGAGGAGAAACTGAACCAGAAACATGAAAAATGGGTTTATTTCATTGAGAAATTTACTTTTGTTATAAAACACATTTCTAGAAATGCTAACAAGGTTGTTGAAGCATTGAGAAGGAAATGTTTGATTCTGCAGGATTTTCGAGTGAAGACCTTAGGTTTGATAGCCTTAAGGAAATGTATAGAGATGATTTAGATTTCAAGGATGCTTATAAAGCATGTGAGAATCTTGTTCTAAGGGACATAAGAAAATGATTGAATACTTGATTCAGGACGGTCTATTGTTTAAAGGAAATCAGATGTGTATCCCGAAGAGTTATATGAGAGAAAACCTTTTGAAGGAAAAACATACTGGAGGATTGGCTAGACATTTCGGCCATGATAAAACATTTGTGCAACTGAACTGTTTGTATTATTAGCCAGGAATTAGGATAGATGTGCAGAATTTTGTCAACATATGTATAATTTTTCAGCATGCAAAGGGGAAAAGACAAAATATTGGGTTGTATCAACCATTGTCAATACCAAAGAGGTCGTGGGACGTGGTAAGCATGGATTTTTTGTTAGGACTGCCAAGGACACAGAGGGGTTGTGATTCCATATTCATGGTATTAGATAGATTCTCAAAAATGGCACATTTCATTCCATGTCAGAAAACTAGTGATGCAACACACATTGCAAATCTATTTTTCAAAGAAGTTGTTCGACTTCATGGTTTACCCAAGAGTATTGTTTCATACACAGATACCAAATTTGTTGTTAATTTATGGAAGAAACTATGGAAGAAGCTCGGGATGAATCTATCTTTTATCTCATCATATCACCCTCAGACGGATGGACAGATTGAGGTAGTAAATCGAAGTTTGGGAGACTTATTGAGGAGTTTAGTAGTTGAACATCACATTCAGTGGGATCAGATTCTTCCGCAAGCCGAATTTTCATATAATGACTCACCTAATAGGAGTACAGGAAAAATCCCATTCCAGATAATGTATGGAATGCAGCCAAGAGGAGTATTTGAGTTGAGAGACTTAGAGCAGAGTGAGTTCAAAAGTGTTGGAGCAGAATATTTTTCAGCAGAGATGCAGGAGCTCCACAGTAAGATTAAAGAGTGATTATAGAGTTCCAACCAAGAATACAAGCGCAGAGAAGATCAACATAGGAGAGAGATTCAATTTGAAGTAGGAGACTTAGTCTTAGCACACCTCAGGAAAGAAAGATTCCCAAGGGGAACATATAATAAGCTGAAAATGAAAAAGATAGTGTCGTGTAAGATTTTGAGAAAATTTGAGGCAAATGATTATGAGATATAACTGCAAAATGATGTGGGCACATCACCCATATTCAACATAGAAGATATGTATCCTTACAGAGAATATGGAGAAGAGAATTAGAAGGAAAATCAGTGGGTCAAACAAATTCCTATAGTTGAAAAGCCGCAGATGGAAAAGATCATTGATCATAGAGTTGGCAAGAAGACCTGGAGGAAGACATATTTTGAGTATTTGATAAAGTGGAAAGGACATTCGATTGAGGATTCTTGTTGGGAAAGTGAATTAGATATCTAGAAACATGGACAAGAGTCCATGAATTTTTCAGCCAAAGGAGTATGATGCAGAAGCATTGCCAGCAAAGTAAGCACAAGTGGAGGAAAGTTGGATATACACCAGCGTGCATTTTGAAGACATTTTGAATTTCAAAGGATGACACATTAATGTAATATCTGAAAAGATATATTTTATTTTAATGTCTTGCAATTGTAATACAGATCTTGAGCGTTGCTCTCATCTATCAGTTGTAGGCATTTATTGTAATAAATGTAAAGTAGGTAGTGTTACACATCAACATTGCTCACTTTGACAAGTGTCGCAAGTGTCACATGTTGCTCACAAGTGTCACAAGTGTCAAGTAAAGCATACTGCCATGATACCTATGTCATACTTATGATGACACTAAGGAGACACTTAAAATGCCTCAAACACTTGATTTGGAAGAGGAGGAAAGTTTAATTGGGCTCATGAACCTTTTGTCATCTGAAAACACTCAAAAAACTAAGTTTTTGGAGGGGAGCGCTCCCCTATAACTATCTCAGGAGTGTTGGTGCCCCCCCATGAGCCATTAGGGAGAATTATAGAGCTACATCAATGCTTTTGCAGGAGACCTCCTATTTTCAAGAGTGTTGGTGCTCCCCAAAACACTACTAGGGAGCGCTACAATGCTCTGATGGCCCTTTTGAGGGAGCGCTGGCTATTCTGGGCAGTGGTTAAGTTGTTGAGATGAATGGGGGAAGGATATTTTCATTCTTGGAAGGCAGTTGCATTCGAATTCCCAGTCCAGCCATGAACTTAGGGTATATCCTCAACTGAAGGAGGAAAATCCTCAACTTCCCCAAGGATATCTCAAGTGGTTAAAGCCTATCCAAGGCTATATAAGCAAGCTTTCTCATGGTGAAAGGGGACTGAAAAGGGAGAATCACACCAAAATTATGATCTTATAAGTAGTGCTAGAACAGAGATATTTTGGAAGCAAGAGGCCTATGATCTCATAGGGAGAAATCGGTGAAGCTTTCATCATTCGGATCATGGATCTTTTGAGCAAGGGGTAGACAAGGAGGACTTGGCGAAACTGTTGCAATTCATCTACGGTTGTAAGCAATGTTTTGTCCTCATTAATATAATTTGCTTGGCCTATTTCTTTCTAATTCATGTTAAATATCACATGAATTTGTCTCTTTAGTAGATAGACCTATTTCGGACTAATCTCGATAGAGTAGGAAGTGGTCGTACTTTGTTTGTCTACAGGGCTTATCAAGGAGCGAAAGATTGGAGCTCAACTCGGAGCGTGCAGGGACAAACACCGGTAAAAGGTACTTATTTTCTCCTTCCTCCTCACACACTAGTCCACCTAGATATAAAAGGAAGTTAATGACCATGATAAGCACTTTCTGTCTTAGATTTAAGAGTCTAGCTCTTTGAGGAGATCTACCTGTCCGCAGGGAGATTTTCCTTCAACAGAAACTGGCGACTCCACTAGGGAAGAATCAGGACTTTCTTCATTTTGTTTTTTCCTCATAGACCTTACCTTACACTCTGATTGTTTTCAGACCTTGTTCACCACATTTATCTTATTTCACTTGATGATTGACTCTTTACCCCATCACATTCAGCTTGCCTGTCGAAATTTGATCAAAATTTTGGGTTTTTGGACATTTTTATGAGTTTTTTTAGCCTGGCACCCCCCTGTCCATGTTAGCAGAGCGCCAAAACTCCCTGGAAGTGTTAGAAAGAGATTTATAATGCTCTGGTGGCCCTTATACCAGAGCGCCAACCCTTTTTTACACAAAATCTCTTCAAAAATTCCATATTTTGGAGGTCCAGACCCTGTTTCTTCACTTGCTAAGCTACTTTGTGATTCAATGATTCTTCCTTTGACCTTTGACATTCTTCCTCCTGAGAAGTAAACACCTTGTTGTTCAGATTTTATGCCCTTCTTCATTATTTTTGAGTTTTTGTTGTTGAGAGCTTGAAATCGATCCTCTGCTTTCTTCTCTCCTATCCGACTGAGCGGGAACTCTAGTGAAGGACATTAGAAGTCTGTGACTCTTCTCATTTGGTTCTTTGAGGTCATCTGATCCAATTTCTTTCTCCTTCCTTCTGTGTTTTTTCTTTTCTTCCTCTTGTTTGATTGCAAAAGGGTGTGTTGCTTGTGAGAAATCTTTGTTTTCTTGTCTGAATCTCGTTGATCTGAAAGGGTAGTTGGCAGGACAAGTTTTTCATTGAATTGATCATCATTCGCATGAAAACGACAAAAGTACATCTTAATGATTAGTTTGCATATTAGTTTGCATTTCTGAAATGTTGTAGCATTATATTGGATTTGATTGAGAACGAAATCGATTGAGGACATTCCTTATCAAGTGTTTGATAGTGAAAACGAATCTTCATCTTTCCCTTAAATAGGTATTCATTGAAAAGAAACGATTGCTTATCATATTTCATGCATATTTTTGGGAATTGAGTCATCATTCCATAAGTTTCACTTTTGTACACCCTCTAAGTAAACAACAGCCATTAAAATCAACACTTAACTAAAATTTATCAGACTTTTTACATCTTTGTTAGCAAACCTACATTAGTTTAAGGTGTAGGGCTTTAGAATAGGTTGAAAGCATAACTTTCCAAAGCTATCGAACAAACTTAGTATCTTGCAGTAGGGAGAGTCAAGTCCAATTGTCATATTAGCTTGCTGGGATCCCTCTCTCACACAGGGGTTATGCATGAGGTCGCATTCGAGTGAGTTACAGATATTATCCCTCCGTGGCCCAACTATTTGTAGTGGTCGGAACGTATGTTGGGGGTCACTAAAAGGTATACCCACGATTATGTGTGGGAGCCTTTCAAGTTGATTTCAGACTTGTTATCCTACCCATACGTTCTGACTGGACTGTCAATTGTACCCGCCCAGGGGCTGACTATGAGTTGGTGACCTTAGTAGCCACAATATTTAGGGTCTTACACAAGGTGACGGTGAAGGGAAGTCTCACTGTACCTGGAACAGATGTTGGTCAAACTCACTCGGGCTCCTTAGAGGGTAAATCCACAATTACTGCGTGGAAGCTTGCACCAAGGCGTAAGTCTGTTAAGAAGGTCACCAACATAACTGATCCACCCGCTCTATCCCCACCCCTTCCTATTTTGATATCGCGATGTTGGATTTCATCACCAACTAGTGGTTTCATCATAGGAAGGTTTGTTTGATTGATTGCTTCTTAGATTCATAGCGTGTGTTGTTTGTTTTACCTAGTGGACCTTAGGTCGAGTCAATGTTAATGGCATCGAATCTTGGGATTACCAATGGAGGAACCCCTTCTCTTGGGGAACCTTATACCTTTCCTTCGTTTGGAAACTTTGGTCCTCCATATGTTGCCACACTGAGTCTTCCAGGACTCGCTATTGGATTACCAGTTTGGTTGTTCCCCACTCTGGTGATCCCAAATCCTCCCAATGTTTCAGTTGCACCTAATACTTTGGATGTCAATACACCACCCACACATCAACCTCATGTTGACTTTTCTCCTTCTTCTCCCACCAAGTCTCCTTCCATTTCTCCTTCTTCGCCTAGTGAAAGATCTAAAGCAAGTAGTCGGGTTGATCAGAAGAAGAAGAAATGGAAAGAGAAGAAGAAGAAGAACCTGAAAAGGAAAAAGGCCCCAACAACAACAGATGTTGGCTCTAAGAAACCAGTTACTGTTAATAGTACTGGGAGTTTTGATGAGGTCAACAAGATTAAAATGAAGAATCCAAAACCCAAATTCCCTTGCAGCCTTTGTAAAGGTGATCACTTTCTGAGGGATTACCCTGGTCTTACCCAAATCTTAGAAATGTGGTCCTCCACATCATCGACCTCTATCGGTCGTGTTGATGATACCCCGTCAACTAGTGATGTTCAGGTTGGTAAGAAGAAGAAAAATGTCAAGTTCCCTTGCATGCTATGCAAAGGCAAACATTACTCTCACCTTTGTCCTCGCATGGACGAGGCTTCTTCTCTTTTGGAAAAAATTCAACTTTTAAAAGGTTATCGTAAGCTTTCCTCTGACCCATCATTGGTTGATGGACTAGTCAATCTGGTTCCATCCATGGTCAGTCTGGTTGGTCAGGTGGTCAATATAGTTTCCTCCTCGATTGAATCATGAACCCAAGTAGCTGATCCAGTTCCGTCATCGATCATCCCCGCTCTTCATCCAAAGAGTGACACCAAAGTGGTTGATATGTTTTCATCCTCGATCGATCCCAATCTCCCATTAGAGAGTGACACCAAAGCGGTCAATCCGTTTCCACCCGTCGACCCCATTCTTCCCTTGGAGAATGAAACTCAAGTGGTCAATCCAGTTTCACCATTGGTCGATCCCATTCCTCCATTGCGGAATGTCAAAGTGACTGATCCAGTCCCTTCCTTGGTTAGTCCCACTCTTCCTATGAAGAGTGCCAAAGTGGTCGATCCAGTTTCGCCATCGGTCGATCCCATTCCTCCATTAAGGAATGTCAAAGTGACTGATCTAGTCCCTTCCTCGATCAGTCCCACTCTTCCTCTGAAGAGTGCTAAAGTGATCTATCCAAGTCCACCATTGGTTGATCCGATCCAACCATCGGTCGATCCTACTCCCCTTATAGAGATTAAACCTGATACTACCCATGTTTTTCTTGTTAATACAAACTCTACCGTGCCGGGGGGCATTCCTCCTTCTCCTCTGAAACCCCCTCCAAGTACTGAAGCCATCCTTTTTTATTAGGGTGCGCTAACTGGACCTCGTCTTCCCTCTCACATTCCTCTCTAGATTACAGTACAGGTTCGTGGTCGGGATGTTCCTCAAACACTGATAGATGAAGGTGCATCTGTTAGTATTTTGTCTTTTGTTTCTTGGTACGCTTTGGGTTGTCCGCAGCTTGCACTGGTTACACAGAATCTGTTATCTTTCAACAGAAGAACTAGTCAACCTTTAGGGATCCTTCCTCAGTTTCCTGTAACTTTGGGAGGGAAAACTGTCTTTATCGATGTCATGGTAGTCCAAGACCCCTTGGATTTCGCTTTACTCCTTGGGTGGGATTACGTCTATGCCATGAAAGCTATTGTATCCACACTTTTCTGTGTGATATATTTCCCTCACGATGGAAGAATTGTGACTATTGATCAACTTTCATTCATTGGCCCTGACTGGGTTACCCCCCTAAGTGGTTCTTATATGCAGACAGTATCTCCCCCACCACATGTCAATTATGTGGCGTTGTCTCCCATGATTTCAACTTCTGATGCTTTGGATCCGGTAGTTGACATGGTGATCTCTTCAGTAGGGTTATTGGAGCTTGATCTTCTTACCCCTATCATGACCCTCGACATGTGTTCCTTCCAGAGTGATTCTCTTCCATCCGGAAAAGATCTCATGGAATCCATGACCGAGTTTTGTCCCTTGACATGGTACCCTTCCAGAGCATTATCCTCTTGGAAGCCATGATCCGAATGCAACCACGAGCATAGTTTCTCTTCTCTGTGGCGAGCTCATTAAAAAATGAAACAGAGGCCTTGAGCATAGTTCTTTTCCTGTGTCAAGCTCATTAAAAAATGAAATAGTCATCTCTCTTAAACCTTATTTTCATTCACCCTTCTCCTTTTTCTCATC
Organism: Picea engelmannii; assembly: GCA_009831015.1. NCBI lineage: Eukaryota > Viridiplantae > Streptophyta > Pinopsida > Pinales > Pinaceae > Picea > Picea engelmannii. Next base: position 30,802 of record ML848733.1, read on the forward strand.
TACTAGAGAAATTGGTGACGACCTTAGAGCCGGTGAATGAATTGAAGCTTGGAGGGCATGTCTCCAACCTTTGATGATCATTCTGGAGTTAAGCCACTAACTTTTAAGCTGGGGGCATACTGAGCTTAGTCTTTGTTCTTTCTCATGCTCATAAATACATGAGAATGCATCCGGGTAGACTTTTATCTATTTTTCGGACCTGTATGGATACACGAAAAAGGAACCCCCTGGAGTCTCCTTTAAGCTCTTTTCAGACTCTCTAAACATGAAAAGATTACCGAGTAATCTTTCTTTCTTTCCCACTCATTAAAATGGTTTGAAAGGGCGTCTTTCGAGTGATAATTTATCTCTTTTTCGGCCTCACGAGACTAACATTACAAAAAAGGAAAACTCTGGAGTCATCTTTAAGTTCTTTTCAAACTCTCTAAACATGAAAAGATTACTGAGCGACCTTGTTCTTTTCACGCTCGTTAAAGTATTTGAAGAAAACGTCTGTTGAGTGATAGTTTATCTCTTTTTCGGTCTCGTCGGACTACTTTACAAAAAAGGAACTAAGAGAGTTCTCTTTTAAGTGTTTTTCCAGACTCTATAATCATGAAAAACCTTCGAGTTTTTTGTCTTTGGACTCGCTACAACAAACATCGACAGGCCCATACGGGACCGAACCCTTACTTCTTCTAGTTCGTTAAACAAAGGAAGAGGAACTTACCGAAGGTGAGTTATATTGATCATTTGTTACCCTTCTCGAGCTCGTTAAATTAAAAAGAGGTACTCATCTATATGGATGGGGGAAAAAATTGAAAGAAGCAAGACAAGCAGTCTTTTTGAGAACATTACCAAGTAACTCTTAGAGTCGCCCTTGAACATGGAACTTTGTTTTTGTGCACATCTTAATCCGCTGAACCTCTGCACTGAACCAATTCTCTGATATTTTCTTACTCCTTTGGGTCACCCAACAAAAGTCACAGTATCCATTGCATCATCATATTTTGGTCCATGTCATGTTTCTGTTGTTGTGCCTCAGTGTTCAAGGGAAGTATCTGCCTCAAGAGTCAGCCATCACAAATACCTTGTCTCAATACCCATGTCAGTCCATGTTCATTTGATCTACTAATTACATCTATGTGTCTGTTTCATGTCGTTGATGGGGGATGCATCAAGGCCCTCCTTCGACGAGCCTATTCCTGTCGACTTCAACACATTATCCAGGAATTAGACTTAGAAATCGGTTAGTACTTTGGGACCTGCATGCCTCAATGGCAGGCCTCCTCACATTCGACAGTGGGTTTACATTATTGACCTCTGATCATATGATTCCACAGATGTTCGACTTCAGCTCATCCATTCACATTCATTGGAATGTACTAGAGTACCTTGGGAATCATTGACATTAATGGTGATTTCCCTCATGCTTGTTAATGCTTTACATCATTGACCGGTAATCAAGTGGTTTATGCCATGTTTGACATCAGGACATCTATTCACATGGTTAGATTCGTACTACATCGGGATCAGTAAGAAGACCCTGGGTTGAGTGATCACTTTGATATGTACTTTGCCTAGGTTGCGAAGGAGTTTCTCTTGAACAATGACACATATAATGTTACATAGATCCACTTTGTATTGGTCATGGCTATGTCTTGTCATCTTGTAGATCCACTATGTATTCTTCATGGCTATGATTAGTTTAGTTTATTAGAGTATGGATCCACACTGTATCCTTGGTGGATATACGTTTTTATCAATACAATTATGGATCCGAAATGTATTTTATGGCGGCCATATCTTGCAAGTCTTGTTCACCCAAGCATAGGTATGCCTGCCTTGGGTTTGAAACATGTCATGATATTTGTTGGATATTTGTGTGTAGCTTCTATCAGGTTCTCCGCGTCTATACCCTTACCTGAAATTCTACAAAGTATTTCAGTTATCATTTCTCATCTTCTAACTTCATACTTTGGGAGGCAATCTGTTACACATCAACATTACTCGCTTTGACAAGTGTCGCAAGTGTCGCATGTTGCTCACAAGTGTCGCAAGTGTCAAGCAAAGAATACTGCCATGATACCTATGTCATACTTATGATGACACTAAGGAGACACTTAAAATGCCTCAAACACTTGATTTGGAAGAGGAGGAAAGGTTAGCTGGGCTCATGAACCTTTTGCCATCTGAAAACACTCAAAAAACTAAGTTTTTGGAGGGGAGCACTCCCCTATAACTATCTCAGGAGTGTTGGCGCCCCCCCATAAGCCATTAGGGAGCGTTATAGCACTGCATCAACCCTTTTGCAGGAGCACTCCTACTTTCAGGAGTGTTGGCGCCCCCCCATAAGCCATTAGGAGCGTTATAGCGCTGCATCAACCCTTTTGCAGGAGCACTCCTACTTTCAGGAGTGTTGGTGCTCCCCTAAACACTACTAGGGAGTGCTACAGCACTCTGATGGCCCTTTTGAGGGAGCGTCGCCTATTCTGGGCAGTGGTTAAGTTGTTGAGATGAATGGGGGAAGGATGTTTTCATTCTTAGAAGGCAGTTGGATTCAAATTCCCAGTCCAACCATGATCTTAGGGCAGATCCTCAACTGAAGGAGGAAAATCCTCAACTTCCCCAAGGATATCTCAAGTGGTTAAAGCCTCTCCAAGGCTATATAAGCAAGCTTTCTCATGGT
>ML848734.1:3406-19025 GCA_009831015.1 Picea engelmannii
GTTGGCTCTGAAACCATGTTAATATTTATGCCATTATTATAGTTCTTTGCATTTCAATAGATAAGAGCATCATAAGAACAAGATCACTGAGAAATACACATTCACAAGAGACACATCATTTATCCTGGGAAACCCTCTAGGGGAAGAAAACCCAGCAAAAATTTCCTTATCATAAATAGCTTATACAATGTTCAAGAGATAACTCAAACCAATACAGATAGTCCTCTCCAAAATATGCCCCACTCTTCTCCCTCTCTCCTTTGTTGGTAACAGATCATAACTTGTCTCTCAAACTGAGCAAGTGAGTTGTGTGTTAAAGTGAGGCGCTAGCCTCCTATATATACAAGATTGGCACGTGTGAAAGGGTTTCACTAGCAGGGCCGACCTCTCACTCTGGGTGGGTAAACCCACCTTTAAATTAATTATGGATCTCAATAATAACTGTTGGGGCCGACTTCTTATTCTGCCCATTATAATTGTCCGATGACCAATCCGCAAAAGGGGATTTGGTCCTAATACAATTACCGACATGATTAATCCACAATGGGGATTAATCCTAATAATAAAATAGCAATAATAATAAGAATTCTCTTCGCAGTTACATTATTTCAACAAAAGAGACCCTTGTATGCAGATGGAAGAAGACAACTTGGTGGAGAACCTCCAATGCATAGCAGAAACGTGGTGAAGACTTTCTATAACAGAGATATTGTATTAGAATGATTACTCAGAAGATCAAGATGATGGATTTCCATATATCATGATGACAAAAGAAGTGCCACATGGATATGTTCTAGTTTGAGCCTTGCCACTATGTTATGAGCTAATGGGGAACAAAAGATGAATCCAATAATGACACACTATATTGATCAGAGCTATATGAAGCCTTCAGAGAAAACCAGTGTTCCAGAAAGACCAAAGTACTTTGAAATCAAGCATTACATTCTCCATGATGAAGTCTAGAGAAGAGAAGTGGTTCTCCAATATATATATATATCGACAGATGAGCAGATAAGCAGACATTTTGGTAAAGCCGTTGTCCAAGATGAAAGATTTTGCGTACTCAAGCTGGAGCTCGTGGAGACAACTTCCCTATTGAAAAATGAAGAGACGACTCCTAGGTTGGGAGGGATTACTGATGTGTTATTGATTTATGGACAGACATTTTTCAGTTTGAAAAATGGTCCAGGATGAGAAGTTCATTTCCAGTTCGGAAAGTGGTTTGAGATTTCTGACGGACGATCATTTTCCAGTTCAAAAAATGGTCCAGATGGAACGGTCATTTTTGTAATGAAAATGGTTCGATGGATTGTTGATGTACCAGAGATAGCGATTTCCCATTGTGGTTAACATGGGGAATGATCTAGGACAATCTCTCTTCTTTATGGTTAATCAAGAAGACTGGTCCACCTCACTGGACAGTCATTCTTTCAAAGCTCACAATTGTGAGAAGTTTCAAAGAATGGTCTGTTTTGGAGGTTGGTCCACGACAATCGTTTTCTTAGGAAATGGTTCGGACAGTCATTCCCTAGGGAAAATTCATTATGTCTAGGTTGCCCTTTTTTTAGTGCAGAAGGAATGGCCCAAATAGGTGAATGGTCCAGGTTCAACAATCAGGACAGACATTCCTTAGGGCAGACTCATTCTCTCCAGGTTACACTTTGTTTAGTGTCAGAGGAATGGCCCAGGATGGGGAATGGTCCAGGCTCAGAAATCAGGACAATTATTCTTCCTTCTTTGAGAAGAATAGTCCAGATAGCTCATCATTGATGTTTGACCTTCTTAAGGAAAATGCTCTTCCAGATCTCACAGATGTGAGTGGAAGAATGGCCCAGATGATTCAGTTTATATAATAACATTGTTTCTGTGCAGGTTGATATCATATGATCGTTATGAAGACTGTATGTCTCTAGATAGTATATGTATACTACTGTGGTGGATGTGTTCCACTGTTTGTGACTATACGTTACTGATCAAGTACATGTGTGTTACTTGATGTGGTAGTGTACCACTAGATTGTGGTTTTGTACTACTATGGATAGACACAATTGTGTTCTATTGAATGATATTGTTCTGATTGCCTTGACTACTATCAACAATGTTCGGACATATGTTCGGATTAGAAGAATGGCTCTTGTGTCACTCTGTGGAGTGAGTGACTTATCCAACATCATTTCTAATTACTCAAATGGAGTATGGTTTCGAGAGATAATACCGCTAATGACACTGATGGTGATGATGGTGCTCATGATCTAGTCATGAGATAGTCTATATAACTATGTTGATGCTACCAGGTGAATGGTATGTTTGTGCTTAATACCATTACCTATAATACCTCCCTAGCTAGGAGGGAGTGTTGATATTATGGTAGCTGCGGGAGGTATTTACCTCCACGTGTAAACCTAACGAAAATAGAATATTTCGAAAAGCAAGAAGAAACCCTAATGAGTTGGTTAATAACCCTAGAAGACAAGTCGACTCAAGAGGATTTGTATTAGGTTATTAGCCTCCAAGAGAAGAAGTCAGCCAGAAGAAATATTATATAATAAGTAAATAGGCACCCAAAATGAGAAGTCGACTTAGGTGGTTATCCAGAATTAGTATAAATACAGGAGGTCACTCTTCATTCTAGCAGGCATTCTCAGAAATGCAGAGCTCACTTGTGCGCATTACAGTTAGCTAGTTTGTGTGCAAGTTTGGAGGAGAAGTTGTCATTGCAGATGTTGCAGCTAGCAAATTACGTTTTGGTTTGGACTATCTCTTGGTTATGGTTTGGACTATCTGATCAACGCTTGTTTGGCGTGCTATCCTTGGAGAAAGGTGTGTTGCCCTTTGTTTCGCTATCTAGCCTAGGGTTTTCTTCTGGAGTGATTCTCTGTCAAGGTTAAGGTGCTTGGAGGGTGGCTTCGGCCTATGGTTGGATGACAATAGTGATATTGTCTACGGTAAAACGAGCACATCCATCATATTCTAACAAGTATATCAATGAAGAATTCACACTCGCTCTACAAGATAAGAAGAAGAAACGTGGTTGGTATGTTAACAGTGGTTGTTCAAAACACATGACAGGTGATAAAGACAAGTTTCTTACATTAAGAAAGGAAAGATATGGATCAGTCTCCTTCGGAAATGATGATTCAGCTAAAATCATTGGAAACAGCACAACTAGAATTGGAAACAAGAGTACCAAGGAAGAAAATGTTCTACTAGTAGAAGATATGAGACATAATATTCAAAGTGTAAGTCAAATGTGTAACTGGGGTCTTAAAATTACTTTCGATTCACAGGAGTGTGAGATAAGAAAAGAAGGTTCAGGAAAATTGATTGCAACAACTGCAAGAAATTCAAGCAAAATATATGTATTAAATGAAATTGGAAATGAAAAGTGTTGTCTAGGAAAGGAAGATAACGTTGGATATGGCACAAAAGAATGGGTCACATACACTTTGACAACCTTGCCAAAGTCAGCAGAAAGGAAGCAATTAGAGAAATTCCCCAGATCACGAAACCAACCAACACTTTATGCAAACATTGCCAACAAGAAAAGAAAACAAAGACAAGGTTCAAATCAAAGGAATACTCAACGACAAGATCGATGGAAATTGTGCATACTGATATAGTTGGACCAACTACAACAAAGGGTTTAAAAGGTGAGAAATACTTTATGTTATTAGTTGATGATTATACAAGAATGATTGCAGTTTGTTTTCTCAGGAATAAGTCATAATCTTTTGAAAACTTAAAGGTCTACAAGGAATTTATGGAGGATAGTTCACCTCAAAGGAATTTATGGACTAGCGCAACAAACATGTAATAAAAAGTCAATTCTTCATTGCTAGGACACCTCAACAAAATGGAGTTTTTGAAATAAATAACATGACAGTACAGGAAATGGCTCAAACAATGCTAATGGATTCCAAATTGACAGATACTTTTTGGACACATACAATGCATACAACGGTTCACATACAGTGCATACAACAGTTCACATTCAAAACGATATTTTCAACATAAAAATCCGGAATGAGATCAACGTCACCCCAATGAGAAGCTACATTGAAGAATGGCTCGAAAGGCAATTGAAATAGGCCACCGACGAAAGGCAACAGGCACTTGCCAGCATTCCAGCAGCCATCGAGGACATGCTTGAAACCGCAGTCATCGGCAACATCAATGAAACGGCAGCAGCAAGAAAATAGCCAAAGGGCTCAGATGTACCCTCACTGTAATTTTACTGATCGCATCCTGCTTTGCTTATCAATCCACTTATTGTAGTTTCTTAAATAGAGATGTATAGGAAAACACTTATACCTTTCCATTTATTTATTTTTGCAGGTATTGCACTCTATCTTCTTTCCACAATCCTGTTTCTTGTACATATTTCTGTAATGGTCCGCGGGAGCCCCAATCCCAGTCTACATGACAAACACCTTGAAATTTCGGTTTATATGTAACAGACTTTAATTTCTTGTATATTTCAAAATTTTCAGTAGTATGTAACAAACTTTTATTTTTGGACATATTTCAAATAAAAATGCATTTAAATTTTTATATGTTACAGACTTTATTCTTATCTTTCACCACTCTGTATCACAAATGCATTAAATTTTTAATATGTTAGAGATTTTTATTTTTATCTTTCACCACTTTGTATGACAATTGCATTTAATTTTTTGTATGTTACAAATTTTTATTTTTTTATATATTTCAAAATAAATGGTGCTCTGGAATGCAAGCGTCATTTACTTATATCCCATGTTCACAAATGCATTAAAATTTTTATATTTCTTCTCCTTTTAATTTTATGTCTTAATATATTTTTATCTTTCACCAGTCCATATGGAAAATGCATTTAAATTTCCAAATTTATTCTTCCACTGTGAACAAATTTGTAGTTTGTTATATACTTTCAAAAAATATATGTTTGCTATATACTTTCAAAAAATAGATGGTGCTCTTGCTGCCAAGCGTCATTTACTTTTGTCCCGTGTTCTGTTATATACATGTTGCACACAACATTTTTGTAATATACATTTTGCACCGAACACTTCGTTTCATTTACATTTCGACCCCATTTTCCACATTTTACTTTTTAACCTCGTTGGCAGGGACTACGCTGCCACACAACCTTCTTCGAAGAGATTACTCTTCTAAGTAATGATGATCTCCACTTAAATATGAACATAAAGAAAGTTGAGGACGTCATTATTTATACGCCTCACATTAAAAAGGAATTTAGTACTTTGTAGTATCTAATTATCGCTATTGATACTATTAAATTCACAGTCAAGAAATCTTGAAACTCAATCACTATTTTCATGTAAGAGACCGGGCCTTCTTAAAAAATTCTACTTTATCAAACTTTGTTTCTTCCAAATTTTTACAACGAATTATATGAATAAGTATAGAATGCAATAAGTTTTTTATATATTCGACATCCCAATATTATATTATTACATGTACAACTTAACACTATTACCAATAGCCATAACAATACATATGTTATTCTTTATCGAAACATTTAAATAATTAATACCATAATAATTCACGCATTCCTAATATACTATACATTAAAAGGTCACCCTTTAATCCAAGTGCTTAATAGAATACACAACCATAACCATGTAGCCTTACGCTTAACTATAAGCGTAAAAATGTCCAATCTTTATCCAAGTCTGGATTACAATAGGTTAATAGTGAACATTTAAGCTCGAATTTCCAGAACATGCAAAGAAAAAAAAAATTTAAACAAAAAGAGCATTTAGACTCTAAATCCTTCTCTTGGAATTTTGATTAATCTAAACAACGACCAAGCAAGATTCTCGATTCAAAAACTTTCAACTACTTACACAGTGATCATAGTATTATTCGATTACGAATATGTAACTTAATTACAACAATCTAGTAAGTTTTATGATCTCAAGCTTTGTAATTTATAATAACAAAGAAACACATAACTTGTAATATTCAGAGCCGCAAGTAACTTGGCAGCGATTATAAAATTCAATCTCTAAATTGTAAACTAAACTGCAGCAAATCAAGAAAATTCAAATTGTTAAATAATACATTGACTCTGGATGAACTTATAAAATTTTGTTTTGATCCAAAAATACAATACGATTTTGCAGGAGATTGAATATGTCCTTCAAAGATTTGTGCTCTTTCTGAAATCCCGCTTGTTTATCACTATAACTTTATCGGTACTTCCCAGTCAAGGTTAGGGGTACTCTTATTCCCCTTTAGCCCCCCAAACCTCGAAAGGGAGAGCTCTCACTCTTTCCACAAACTTAGTATCCCAAATCTCACAAGTAAAACATAGTCCACAAAATTTTGGCAGCATAACAATACCAAAAATAAGTGAACTCCATTTCCTTTCTTTCACATTTGTTTTATAGAAAAATCCCCAATGACACATGTCTTCATGCACAATTAGTTATCTTTTTAATTAATTTAATTTGGATTATTCACCCACACACTTGTCACACTCTCCCAAGTTTCACAAGTAATTCTCATTTTTATTTTACTTAAAAAACCAATTTCTCTCACATTCCCGAATGTGTTCCTATTTTTGTTCTTAATTGTCCATTTTTTCCCTAAATTTTCATTTATTTAGTCTCCTAACTGGATCTTAATTAGAGTTGGATTAAGAGTATTTTTCTAGTTATGCAAGTGGTAGGTTGACTCAAGATTCTATTCCATGTGTACTCCTATTCTCTCATATTATTATTTCTTCTATTTTTTAAAAATCCATTTTATTAATTTCATGCACATATGTGCATTTTATCCAACCTTCTAAATTTTATTCTCCGTTTTCTTAGAGTTTGATTATTCTCCAATCTTTTAACTTATGTCATAATTCATTTAGTCCTTTATTTAAATTTAGAATTAGACTTAGGCTTAGACTTTTGTTAAGTTTTCATTTCTCTACGTTGTCATACTTAATCAAGGTGATACATCAATGTACAGTTCCTTTTAAAATGTTTTATCAGAATACACCTATGTATCTTAATATTCTTATGGATCTCTTAACTCATGAATTGTTAATGCAAATTAATATTAAAATTAAAGAGAATTTGTCTCGAGAAGATCGTCATTAATAACAGATTTTAACACATAACTAGTTTTAGTCATTTTTGGGAGATGTGTATTAAATATACATTGGGGAATGTGACAAGAAAAGACGTGGACAATCATGGGGAGGAGGTCAATTTGGCTGGTAGAATGGTCGGGTAATGGAATAGCGGGGTCAGAACATTGTGGGATCACCGAGTCAAAAGCATATGGGAGAGTTATAAGAATTATGGCAGACCTTAGGACCTGTGGTAAGTGAGACTTGAGAAAAAGACAATAAGTATCAATAATAAGTAGAAGAAGTGGATCAGGATGTCGAGGTTGCGGTATAGCGGGGTTGTGGGTGTGAATAAGATGATCAGGGAAGTAGCATATACCCGCGATGAATCATTATTTTCAAAAAGTTTCCAAGTATAGGTGCAAAGTGGGGGCCACAAAAGATAATGGTGTATTTTGAAGATCACAGAATTTTGAACATAACTAGGTGAACCCACAACGACCTTGAAAATTTTCTTAAGTATGGAAAAAAAAAATGAAAAGAATATACAAGAGGGATTGCACAAGATTTAACACATTTGAGGATCAACATGTTCCTTACGTGATAACTTTCTTCATCTTTTTCTGATAAGTTCTTCTTCTTGAATTCATTCTCGAGATCTTCCTTCTCTTGTTCTAATTTTTTATTATACTTCTTCATAATATTTGTCTTTTTTATTTGTGCAAGTAACTTTTCACAGTGGTCTTTTAAATAAGATTTTTGTTTGTCCTTTCCTATTACTTTCTTATAAAACATATATTTAAGATATTTATATTTTTGTCATGATACTTTCTTTTTTCGCTGAAGTTTGGTTCTTTCGTATTTTTATTTTTTAATATGTGATTTATTTTGATCTTCTGATACGGATTTAGGAGAAAAATGAATTGATTAATAGATTGAATACAATAAACACAAAGATATGAAGAATAACACAAATATCTAGTGAACAATATCTTCTATTAAATTATGAAATAGGTTGAAACTGTAAAACTGCAGAACTGAAACACTTGCTCGAATGGTGGTAGCTATCTCTGAGAAGAGATGTGGTTGCTACGTGCATCCCTTTGAGCATAATGGATTACAATGAGGCTCCAGAGGCATTTTTGATATTAATCATGAATGCCAAAACCCTAGACATCCAAAAACCTAAACCTAGAAGGTGAAACACCAAAATTCATGTGGGCCCTATGGGTAAGTTGGTGTAATTTGGTACCTCAACTTCCAAGGGTCGTAACTTTTGCAAACGACCTTTGTTTTAGGCGCGTGATAGCCCATTGGAAAGGCCTTTCAGAGAGCTACACATTCTTCCATAAAAATATAACTCTCTATAGAATTTGATTGTGGTGAGCCAAAAAAACAATGTTTAGGGCCCCAAAACGACCCTTGAAGTACAACAAGATGTGCTGACAAGAAAACATACAAAATAAGCTAGTTGGATTAGGAGAGAGGCCATCTGTTTCCATCCGAAGGATGTGTGGGGCTTCAGACAGTCCTAGAAGTGTAGAACTCACAATTACAAAGTAGTACAGAAGAACGTGTTCAACAAACAATGGACACAAGGAGCCAGTTGGAATATGTGGGTGGCCACCAATATCCATCTGGATCAATCCCCCCCCCCCCTAGGAAGAAATGGTCTCCATTACGTTGAGTTCCTCCATTAGGTGAGGAAAATTCTGTTGGATTTGGCCCCGGGTGAGCCACTTGCCTTGGTGTAGGATTTTCCTTGCCTTGACAACCCAATAAAGTTGGATCCATTGTTGGTGTGTTCCCTTGACTTGTGTGTCCACTATCTGATTAGTGGATGCTTGTTCCATGAATTTAGGGTTGAGCTCTGTTGGTGTCAGTTGTTCTGTGATCTCGGAGGTCGAAGGAGGTCCACATTGAATATTGGATGCAAACCAAGGAAGGGTGGAGTGTTGAGCTCAAAATCATAGCTACCCACAGCCTTGGTGATAGTGTAAGGCCCATAACGAAGTGGGAAAAGCTTCTGATGGGGACCGGTGAGACACCCCTTCTGCAAATGTAACCAGACTTTGTTGCCAACCTGAAAGTGGTGTGGCACCCTGTGTTGATCATGGCGCTTCTTGTACTTAACATTGGATTTTTGAAAAATCTTATGGACCTGTTGGTGGATGTGTTGAATCCTCTCAATGAATATGGTGGCTTTGTTGATTGTAGACTAATCAAGGGAAGATTATGTATATGTGGTGGCAAGAGGAAGTACAACATCAATGGGTCCCAAGGGTTGGAATCCCAGAACCACCTGAAATGTGCTATGGCCGATGGAACTTTGGAGAGCCTTGTTGTAACTATGTTGGACATATGGAAGACTATCATCCCATGTACGTGGATGCTTAGAATTGTACATGCGCAGGATGTGCACAATCATCCGATTGACGACTTATGTTTTTCCATCGGTTTCGGGGTGGAAAGAACTGGATTTTGTGAGCTTGGTGTCCAACAGAGACCAGAGAATCGACCAAAAGGTGTTGAGGAACCTGTTTTCTCGATCAGTGATGATGATCTGTGGTATCCCAAAGTGGAACCACACTCGTTCGAAGAAGAGCTTAGCAGTATCTGTTGCTATGACATTCTTCTTACAGGCTGTGAGGATGGCCATCTTCGAAAACCAATCAACAACCACAAACACAAATTCATTTCCTTTCTTGGTGGATGAAAATCCATACATGTAATCCATTGAGATGGATTCCCAAGGCTTCTCGGGAATAGGAAGAGGGGTGTATAATCCTTGCTTCTTGATGGCTGGCTTGGAAATGGCATAGGCAGTGCAAGATCTGATATACTTGTTAACATCCTATCGAAGTTTTGGCCAATAAAAATGTTTCTAAAGAACGACCACAATTTTCTCCACGCCAAAATGTCCTTCCACCCGACTATAGTGAGCTTCCCAAATCATCTTTGCATGATCGCTTGTAGGAACACAGAGATGGCCCAGGTGGCATAAGAGTCTATCTTGAATGTGAAAATCAGTGACATTTGCACATGTACCCAAGAGTTAATAGGTGGTGGTGAAGTCCGGATCTTGCTGATAAAGTTGGGGCCACTCGGATGCTTCATGTCCACAGGAATGGAGCACAATGGTGAGTGCAGCCACAGGAGGCTGACTGAGGCAGTCAGAGATATGATTTGAAATACATGTATTATACTTGATGTTGATATGGAACTATTGCAGGTAGGTGGACCACTTATGATGGATGTCGTTCTACAATTTCCCTTATGTATGTATGAACTGCAAAGGCTTGTGATCAGTGAGTATGATCGTCTCTTTCCCCATAATGTAATGTTTCCATTGATGACAGGATCGTACAATGGAATACATTTCCTTGTCATAGGTGGTGTATTTTCGGACAGTATCAAAGATTTTCTGACTATGGTATGCCACCAGATGCCCGTGTTGAGTGAGAGTTGTGCCCACAACATAGTCATATGCATCAGTCTTAATCTCAAATGGTTGTTGTAGATCGGGAAAGGAGAGTACTAGAGTTGAGCACAAGCAATGCTTCATATCATCAAATACTCGTTGTTGCTCCTTCCCCCACACAAACTTGTCCCTACCACCACCCTTAGTCACCTGGCTGAGGGCCCATGCAATATGGGAAAATCCCAACACAAACTATCAGTAGAAGTTGGCTTATCCCAAAAATCTTCGAAGCTCGTTCAGTGTGGTCGGGGTTGTCCAGTCACGGGTGACTTGGATCCTAGTTGGATCAACATGTACCCCATGCTCATCAACAATGCAGCCCAACTATTGGACCATGTTCATGCCAAAATAGAATTTTTCCAAGTTGGCATAAAGCTTGTGCTATTGCAGAGTGCTCAAAACCTGTTGAATATGCTACATGCGCTCCTACCACGTTTTGTTGAAGATGAGGATGTCATCCAAATATACTACCACAAAGGAGTTGGTGAAGGGTCTTAATACATCATCCATCAACCTCATGAAAGTGGTCAGTTCATTTGTTAAGACAAAGGGCATGACTAGCCATTCGTAGAGACCTTCTTTATACTTGAAGGTTGTCTTCCATACATCGGTTGGTTCGATGGGAACCTGGTGGTAGCCATAATTTAGGTAAATCTTGTTGAAGAACTTTGTCCCTTTGAGTTGGTCAAGAAGGTCATCAATCCTGGGAATGGGGTAGTGATTCCTGACTGTGATTTTGTTTAAGGCTCTGTAATCAATGCGAGTCACCAAGTCATGTCCTTCTTCTGCACCAGTACAATCGAGATTCTGCAAGGGGAGGATATGGGCCTGATATGCCCCTTTTGAAGAATCTCTTGGATCTAACGTCTGATGTCGCTACCCCTATAGGTGAAGCGAAGATGCCTCTGTATTATTCCACGATCCCTTCCACTTGCTTCTGCTGCAAAGAGAGGCACTGTGTAGAGGCCATGGATGTGGCGGTGGACTTCTTCTTACTGTGAGCACGGATCACAAAGAAGACGAACTTCCTGGTCTGGGAAATGACCTTACTGCAATGCTTAGCAGAGTTTAAAGAAATAGCAGTAGGCGATGCTACCTCTAGGACCCTGTATAATTGTCTACCCAAAGTAATAATAACACTGATGGGTCTAGACTCATACACAACATGATGATTCCACAAACATGGTTGTCCTAAAAGAACATCACAAACGTCAAGGGGATAAATTTCACATAGTACATCATCTTTGAAAGACTTGGTGTCATAGGGCAGACGACACTGTTAGCTAACACAGAGATCTCTTCCTTGGCAAAGCCAATCGATGGTGTAGGGTTGTACGTGCGGTGTCATTAGCAAGTCTAGCCGCTTGACGACCTCTGCTGAAATCAGGTTCTTATGACTATCGTTGTCGACAATGAAATGAATCGGAGCCCCCTTAACCCACATTTGTGAGTGAAAGAGGTGTTCCCCTTCCTCTGGTTCATCTGGTTCTCTTCGACGAACTTTGGTGGTAGCGACAGTGGCACGGGGTTCAACATCAATAATCTGCTTCCCTCCTCAAGGATTTGACTCGGAATCAGAATCGACCTCTGACTCAGAAGCCTTCATCTCGGCCACAAGGGACTTCTTGGAGCAACATTATTTGGTGTCGTGCCAAGGAATTTTATGGTACTCACACCATTTTCTCGTATCCTTCTTCATCTTCTCATTTCCCTTCTCGTGTTTCATCTTGGATTGGTTGTCCTAAGGGCGACCATCTCGACTTGGTCCCTTGTTGTGTGGTTTGGGGTTGCCTTTTCCCTACTTCAGCTGTGAGGGGTTTGCAGATCCAATCTCTCGTTGTTTCTTCTTAATTTTTTTCTCAATCTGGACAGCGTATCTATAAGTCGTGCCCAATGAGGCAATGTCCAAGAACTCCATTTCTATTTGAATATATATATGCAAACAATTGCAGTATTTGAGCATGAGATGATGCTCAAATTATTTGATACCCAATTTGGTGCATAGGGTATGGAAAATATTGGTGAAATCTGGTATTTTATGGTTCCTTTCTTGGAATAGGGTGGTCCATCTAGTGTATTGGTCCTCGTATCTTCCAACAAGGTAATACTATTCTTTAATGGCGTTCCGGAAGGAATCCCATGTAGGGGCCACCACAAACATTTTATACTCCTCCATGGCCCTTTGCTCAGAGTAAGTATCCCACCAATATTTAACATGGGAAACGACCTTGAGGAGTGCAAAAGTGATCTTTTCCCTATAGGAAAAATTGTGGACCAAAAAATATCCTTCTTGCAAATTCAACCATTTATCTATAGCATCCGCATCTATCAGTTCTTCAAATAATGGAATATCAAAATTTACTTGTACCTTGAAGGGGGTTGCATGGTCATTTGATGAAGATGCTTCTCCTGTGGGTAGTCATCAAAGGATCTATGTGAAGTTATCCCTCATTTCGTTCCTTTGTTGCATGAGGGATTCAACGAACAACATTTTAATAGGATCTCCTACTCCATCATATTTCTTTTATTCCCTCGTGGGTTTTTGTTGTGCTCGACATGGTCGATCTTGTAATGGCTCGTTTGGTTCAAGTCCCAACTTATTGTACCCAGATCTTGTCAGGGACATCCATGAAGAAAAATAAATGAAGAGCAGATTGCTCTTATACCACTGATCCGGATTTAGGATCGGAACGAACTGATTAACAAATTGAATACAATAAACACAGAGATATGAAGAATAACACAAATATCCAATGAACAATATCTTCTATTAAATAATGAAATAGGATGAAACTGTAAAACTACAGAACTGAAACACTTGCTCGAATGGTGGTAGCTATCTCTGAGAAGACATGTTTCTGCTACGCGCATCTGTCTGAGAAGAATGGATTACAATGAGGATCTAGAGGCATTTTTTATATTACTCATGAATTCCAAAACCCTAGACATCCAAAAACCTAACCCTAGAAGGTGAAACATGAAAATTCATGTGGGCCCTATGGGTAAGTTGGTGTAATTTGGTGTTATTGGATAAATCAGTAGGTGTGAACACTAACTGATCTCCCTAGATCCACCTAGATCTAGAACAAAACACACCAGAACATGACACTTTCCTTAAGTTTTAAATATTGAATTTACTAACTAAAGAGGGATAGGTGACGTACCGTTTAAATGTCACTTCCTCTCGCCATCGCCATCCTAGCTCCATTCCAACACTCATACAATGATGATCTTGCAAAAGAACATAACCAACCAAAGTGATAGTAATAGCATAAACTCAATATAAACCTATGTATGTGATCAAGGAATCATACAATAAAACACAACAAGCTTTATAGGAAAGAATCATATTACTGTATCATATTAAATGTGAAAGAGAGATTACAACCATGGACTTGATGTCGTAAGGTCCCTTCCAACTATCTTTTGTTCCCCACACACTCCCACTCCAAGAATTCAGAGAGCATATATCTGATAATATTCACAATATATCTTGACAAAATGGCTCATCTAGCCAAGCTAACAATCTCCAAAGATCAATCCAATCCAAGCTAATCCCAAAAGCTAATCTCATCCAAGCCCAAGCTAAAAATCTCCAAATCTCAATCTAATCCAAGCTCCAAAATCAAAAGCCCCAAAGCTAACCTTCTCCATGATATCTTCTCTCCTTTTATAAGTTGAAGAGGATAAGGTGAGGAGGTTAGCATGATCCCACTAAATCATGAAAGCAAGTAAGATCCAAACCATTTGATTGCCACCTCGCCATGGAAGTTTCTCCTCCTAGAAGCATCGAGAAGATGCTCATTTTTCCTACATATGAGCATTCTCACACCCTGCTTATAAAGCAACTTGTGAACCTCTCACAACCCAGCTATGGTGAAACCTGCAAGAATCAGACATTCTCACACCCTAGCCATAGTGCAGCATGCGAAAATCATCTTTAATAGGTTTTTCATAAAGGAAAATGAAACTTATTTTCTCAGGAAAATTTCTTCTCCCTTCTTTCTTCAGGAACTCGGGCCACTGACCCCTCTGAAGACTACATACAGGTTTACATCATTAACAGTCATAGGGATGACAAAAATAATGTGTAACATTTGGTACCTCAACTTCCAAGGGTCGTAACTTTTGCATAGAACCTATGTTTTAGGCGCGTGATAGCTCGTTGGAAAGGTATTTCAGAGAACTATTTGCCTTCAAAATATGACTTTGTTTACATTTTGACTGTGGCAAGCCAAGAAAACAACGTTTAGGGCCCCAAAACAGCCCTAGAAGTACAATAAGTTGTGATGACATGAAAACATACAAAATAAGCTAGTTGGATTAGGCGAGAGGCCACCTGTATCCACCTGGAGGATGTGTGGGGATTCAGATAGCCCCAGAAGTTTAGAACTCACAATTACAAAGCATCTATGAACATTGTGAATCTAGTCTTTGAACATTGACTAGGGTTCGAATCTCTTCAGTCAAACTTCACCAATTTCGATTTGTAGCTAGTTTTTTCTCAAAGTAATGTGACTCTTTGTAGAAAGACCCGTGATTTTATGTTGAATGCTAGCATCATTCATATAGAATTCAAACCAGAACCCTTTTTTTAATTTTACTTGATGAAAAAATCTATATCTGTAACTGTGGCTTGTAGGTTATCTCGGTTTCTAGTTTGTTTTCTCTGCTAGCACGTTTCTCATATAAGATGTTTCTTTAAGGTCAATACAATTATATGTACTATTACCACAATTGTATCAACTTTGGGATCTATTCAATGGCTATTGGCGGACACTATGTGATGACTATGGATAGAGAAGGGTGGATGGGGGAAACTGAGGTGTAATGTCTCCATGATTCTCTTTATCTATACCCCTGTGTGCGTTAAAAATTTGTAGTGGCCAAATGATTTCTTACAACTTTGGTATTTTTTGAAAGTGGCCAAATGATTTCTTACTTGCAGCAGAATGGTTTAGTTCTTCACTAAAATTTTAAAATAAAAATACCAAGAACTATATTTTGGTAAAGAAAAAAAAAGTGTGGCTAATGATCTATACCACTAAACAAGGCTCTAATATCAAATG
>ML848735.1:24714-38330 GCA_009831015.1 Picea engelmannii
TACTATCCATATAGAATAGTATTATCTAAAAATATATCATAACTCATACCGTTACCCATAAAACAAACTTGGGTCCATTACCCAAACCTGGGGTCTCCAACTTCTCATGGCCATAACTCTCTAACCGTGAGGAATTATGTGACATTTCACATACCACCGGAAATGACATGAAAAGAAATATCCATCTAGGATATTTTCCCTGACAAATTCACTTTCCTTCATCTCATTATTCCACAATTAAGCATGGGTTCTCTTACTCCACAAAACGTCTTCCCGTGAGGGCTTTCACCATAAGGGGACCACTTTGGAGTTCATCCATATTTACTTCTTATCAACCATGAAAAAACAATAATGAGTCATATTTACATCAAACACTATTGGGTCCATTACCCAAACCTTTGTGCTATGGGTCTTTCTTCAAGGTTTGACATCAATGACAACCAACCTTAATCAACATATAGTCTCTCATTCCCCACATGTCTATCCCACTCAAGGAAGTGTGCCCCTTCTCTTCTCAACAGTCCTTCGGCTGCCCCACTTCCCTTCTAGGGCTTCAGCAACAGGTCGGACTAGAAGTCTCAGAGCATTGTAGTTGTAGTCTAGCACCTTCAAGAATCAATCCCTAGCAATTCTCTCACTCAGAGAATTGCTCACGGGCCTGACAACCCGCTTCTTCAATCCCTCTCCAAGCTAACCAGGTACACCAACCAAAAAGGGCTATGGGAATAGGCTCTGGAATGGTGAAATGGTTGTCTCAAGGTTAACGGAATGCATGAGTGAAATGTTCATGGAATCATTGACTGGATAAATGAGTGTGGAAGAGAATCACTGTGAACTCTTCGTGGAATTCATTGTGCAAATAATGGTGGTCGGGTTGTTGCTAAGGTATCCGTGAGAAGTCCCCAAATGAGCTAAGTTTCCCCATGATATGAATGCATGTCCCCAACTTGACACTTGTCATATCAGAAGTTACTTTGGTCCACTTGTCCCCAACTTTAGAACTTAGGATAAAATAATTATCCATACTTTATGTTTTATGAAATATTAATATAATATTCCCTTGAATTTTGGCCCTCCCTTTCGCTAACTGGTGAAGTTCAGTCCCCCATATCTTTTATCGTGGTCGCTCTGCGCGCAACGATGTATTTTATATTAATCATGAGTCATGTACAAAGTAGGCGCATTGGCCTTTGACATCTAGGCATTCCGGCCTAATACCAAAACATAAGCATCCCAGCTTATAATAACCAGCTCACCAGCCTATAACACATATCATATACACAAGGCTCGTTGTCCTCTATACTACGCGCACCTTAGTTACTACGCACGGTATCCTAGAATGTACATATTACATCATTTTACTGCGCAGTTCATGCGCACTATGCCACATGACGTGCATTACCAAATGAGGTCAAAACAACTCACCATCTTAAGTACATTTATATTATATTTATAATTGGGTTCAACCAAGGGATATTACAACAAATTCAAGGTGCCCTTTTTTAAACTGAAATCACTAGTGCACAAATTATACCAAAGCACTGGCATGATGTCTAGTGGTGCATTGTATTACTAATGCACTGCTAACAGTGTCTTACAAAAGATGAATCACACTGTTTGTTTTTCAAAACATGTCATGATGTGTACACTTAACATTTACTCATCGGTGTGCCATGACTATTGTCGCACCGCCACGTATTGCAGTGGTGTGTCTATAAGTCACACCTCTCTAATTGGTTATTACAAATTTTCCCCAATGTCATTGTCTTTACAACACCGATGTGTTTGTTGGATTGACGGGCACCACTAAATTAAATTTCACTATTGCAGCGGAAGTGGTTTGATGTGTTACTATTAATGCATTGGTACCACCGTGATAGTGGAGCAATGGTGTTTTTTTATGTGGTGTGTTGTAAAGGATAGAGCACTGGGAACAAGGCATCCGATGAGATACCATGTTATGCCAATTCATGAAATATATGTCCCAGTGTGTTTATGTAAACAATACCAGTGCATTGGGTTAAAATAGTTGCACCGCTATATTAAATTTTATAAATCATTAAGTTAGCAGTGTCGTTAATTAAGTGAAGTGTATTGGTGCAGGTCAAAGACAATTGTGCGCTAGATGTGGGGCTTTCTGAAGGAAACACATCTTTTTTTATATAATTTATCATGGTGCTCTTTCTTGAATGAGACTAGTGCATACATATATATTAGACACACCAGTGGTGGTGATCATTGTGAATTCAGAATAGTATGAATCATTTTGGGGTGATTCAAAGCGTTCATCTGCACTTGGTGAAATTGGAAAAAAAAAAAAACAAATTTCAAGCTAAATTAAAATTTTATTGGATGAAAATGCAAATAGGAAGGTAATAAACAATTTACCTGGCCTCTTATGTCCCGAGGAGGCATGGTTTCACCATTGAGAAGAAATTAAAATTCATATTAATTTCCAAAATTTGGAAATGTGTGGAATCTACCAATGGAGTTATCGAAGTATGTGTGGAGAACCAAAAATAGGGTGTCTTAGGAAGGACAATGAGAAAAGATTATTGCTTGACAGTTTGGAAACCTGGGATGCATTGTAACAAAAAAAATTGGTTTGGTAATTATTTTTTTATTTACCCTATCATGGTGCACCTAACAATAGTGAGGCACACCGATGCGTAACGGGGAAATGGCATCGATGTGATTTATTCGATGCATGTATTTTTTATTATAAAGTATGGAAGTACTTTTGAACATTGTCGTACCTGTGCTTTATTTTTCATGTATGAACCAATGAAGTTGGTTAAAATGGGTGCACTGCTACATTAAATTTTATAAATCTTTAAGCTAGTGGTGTGGTAAATTAAGTTAAATGTACCAGTGTGGATCGAATCCAATTGTATGTAGTTGTGGGGCATTTCGAAGGACACACGACTTTGTTTTTATAATTTATCGTGGTGTTATTTATTGAACGGTACCAATGCATACATATATGAAATGCACTAGTGGTGGTGCTCACTATGAATTTACCACAATATGTATTGCTTCAGGGTGAGCCGAAGTGTTCAGGCATATCGCCCAAAATTGGGAAAATTTTGAAAAAATGACAAATTTCAAGCTAAATTCAAATTTTGATTGGATGAAAATGAAAATAGGAAGGTAATAAATAATTTACCTAGCCTCTTATGTCCCAAGGAGGCATGGTTTCACCATTGAGAGGAAATAAAAATTCGTGGTAATTTCTAAAATTTGAAAATGTGTGAAATCTACCAATGGAGTTATCCAAGTCGGTGTAGAGCACTAGAAACAAGGCGTCGTAGGAAGAAAGGTGAGCACCAGTTCTTGCTTGAGAGTTTGGAAGCACAGGATGCACTATAACAATGAAAATAAGTTGGTAAATTTTTTTTATTTACCCTACCATGGTGTGCCTCACAATAGTGACGCACACTAATGCATAATGTTCAATGGCTCCAGTGTGATTTATTCGGTGTGTGTATTTTTTATTATGAAGTATGGTGATGTTTTTGAATAATGATGCAAAGGTGCTTTATTGTTCATGCACACACTAATGTGGATATACCTTAAAGGTGCACTAAAAAAAACCTGTACAAAAACCTTTGGTCGTCTGCCTCCACTAACAACCTCTGTTATCAACAATGAAAGTGTGTTTGAGAATTTAAGCACTGGTGAAATATGTTTTAGGTGCACACCAATGCATATATACCTTAAAGGCACACCAAAAAAAAAAATCCTACAAAAACCTTTGGCCACCCGCCTCCAATAACAACCTCTGCTATAAACAGCTAACAGATAAATTTTTCAGGGAGGTTTCGTAAAAACCTCTGCAAGAAGGTGTTGTTCTCCTTGTAGTGTAATAAGGCCCAAATAAGTTAGTAGAAACTCATTATAAGTAGGCATGTAGGTATTTAATGTTCTCTATGGATAGTTATATATTGAGTAGAATGTTATGTAATGGTTTTTCAAGAATTTTTAATGTATTTGGAGCTTTTCTCCAAGAGGTTTCCCCCATGAAAAGGCATGTGAATATAGACCTATATTTTTAATTATCAAGAGACGGTTCTCAAAATTTATCTATTTTATCTTGTGTTCTTTGATTTTGCACTACATTTTATGTGAATGCTCTAAAATTATGGGGTTTCATACATTATAAGTGGAATCAAAGCTCTTTCTTGGGCATAAAGTGAGAGAATGTTTGGGGCACAAAGCGGGAAATTTTTTTCTTTTGCTGATTTTTTACAGGAAAAAGAGGACAAAAAACTTAAGGTCGATTAATGAAACTTTCTATGCATAATTTCAAGAAAAATAATATACGCCTAAATTCCTCTCTAAACAAAAACATCCAAAATGAAGTCCAAGAAGTGGAGATATCGTTGATTTAAAATTAGCCTTTTTTAGGGTTTTTTCCAATGAAAGTCACAATGATCCAAGCAGAAATTGGTGGCCACCCACCTATTCCACTGGATCAAAATGAGGGTTTCCACCTTGGCAATTTTTCTACATCTTTTTTAGTCTTAAACTTATGGAGCCATTTTGAGGCCCTAAACAACATTTTTTGGGACCACCATAGTCACATTATAGTATTTGGCCAAAGTGTGATGGAAAAATGTGTATTCCTCATATAGACCTTTCCAATGAGATATTGTGTGCCCCAAACATAGATCGTATGCAAAAGTTACGCCATTGGGAAGTTGATGTATCAACTGCCCCCCATCAGGGCCTGTAAACGTTTCGGCATTTCATCTTTTGGGGTTAGGGTTTTGTGTTTTCCTTATGTTAAAAATGCCTCTAAAGCCTCATTTTGATCATCATCGTCCTCTTGCAAATGAGTGTAGCCATCACATATATTCTCAGAGATAAGTTGTCACCATTCTAACGAGTTCATTCACTTTGTATTTTTACAATTTATGTACATTTCTGTCATTAATAAAAATTGTGCATTACTATATCTCTGTGTTTCTGGAAATATATCTGTGTATTTTCTTATTATATTTCCTCATTTATTTCATTCTCAAAATAATCTGGACCAGTGGTATCAGATCATGCTACTCCTTTTTCATTTCTTAGTACATGTCCCCGACGAGGTCAAGGTATAGAGAGTTGGGTCTCAAGCTAGTTTCTCTTGAGGACAGCCGCTCTCGTCAGCCCAAGCGACCTCCCATGAAAAAAGAGAAGAGAGATGAGGGATCAGAATATCCCATTAAGTTGTTTCTCATGGAAGGCCTCGCGCAACAGAGGAATGAGATGTTTGAGAATTTTTCCCAAATCCTTCAACGATTGCCAACAATAACATACGTGTCCTTGTCAAGCAGTCTCTTTGGAGACGTTGCCCCATTCAAGGTACAAGTTAATTTTAATATTCTTGTATTTGAAGGTCATATCAATGCATATGCTTTCTAAAAATGGTTAAATTTGCTAGAAGGTTATTTCTCTGTTCACAATTTTTTCGAAAGAGAAAAGATCACCTTTATGCTCCTTAAGTCTCTCCCCCATGTCAAACATTGGTGGGAAACTTAGTGGGAGAAAAATTCCATAGATTCTGAATATTTGGGGCTGAGCCCACTTGGGATTTATTTATGGATGTGCTTAAGGATCAATATTACCATGTGGGAAACTATGATGACTAGTACATGAGATGGACCATGTTGCGTCAAGAGCGGAGCCAAATGGTGTCGGAGTTCACAAATACCTTTCATACCTTGTGCACCAAGATGGCTATCAAAGACTTTGAGCAAAATCTAGTTCTAAAATATCGCAAGGATCTACATAGTTACATCCAAACCAAAATTGAGTTTCTATACATCTCATCATTGGGAGCAGCTTATCGATATGTTGTCAAAATTGAGCAGAAATTTAAGCACTAGAACAGTGGTAATTTGGGTCTTCAAATCCACAAAAACCTAAGTATGGTAAAGGAAACCCTAATCCATAGAATAATCAACCTCAAGACAACCAATCCAAGCCGTAGGAAAAGAAGAGCAACGGGAAGATGAAGAAGGGCACTGGGAAGTGGTGTGACTTCCACAAAATCCCTTGGCACAACACCAATGAATGTCGCTCGAAACAGTCATTGGTAACTGATCTCAAAGAAATAGAACCAAGCCCTGAATCAGACTCTGATTCAGACAATAATAAAAGGATATAGATAATTGATGCAGAACCCACTGTTATTGTCGCAACTGCAATAATCCAACCAGAAGAACTAGAGTATCTAAAGGAGGGGGAGTGCCTCCCATTCATTGATGTGGGTGAAGGGGATTGCTGGTGCGCACACATGGATAGGTTCAATACCATGGGTTCAAGGTACTTATTCCAACAAAACCCTACAGATATTGGCCCTTTCAGCATCATCTGTGAGCAAGCGAAGTCTCACCCGAGGTATATTTATGGGGACTGCAGGAACCAAGATTCTACAATGGTGACAGAAAGAAGGGAGGCACACACCATCATACCTACAAGATCCTTTCGCGCACTAGATCCTAGTTAACCTGACATCATTACTTAATTATTAATGCATATCAATCCCTATTCTTATCATTTAGTAGTTAAACATATAAGTAAGGTTATTGTGCATGAATATATCAATAGTATCAGTAAAGATAGCATTCATCCATAGTAAATATAGGAAATAACACCATATAGACATGAATTAACACAATACATGAATCAATAACCATTTGACAACATAATTCGACACAGAGTTACCATGGTTCATCCCCTCCCAGGCTACGTCCACAAAATATTTGTTTCTTTATTATAGTTAAGGAATTATGTGTGTGTTCTATGCTACACTAGATGTTCAAGATACATTCCTCTTCTTAGATTCATGGATTCTTTACATACAAAACATCCTACAGCTACCTCTACTACTCAGAATTCCCCTTTGCTTCCTCTTCTGTTGCTTCTCTTTTGCTTCTATATCTATTGCGGTCACTCATGTCGCTTCTTTTTCTCCTCTTCTCAACGTTGCTTTTATTTTACATATTTAGGTCTCTTTTTCACAAGTTTTCTTTCCATCTCATAATGGGTTGGCTCCCACTCTTTCTCGACTGGCGACAACTCATTATGAGCTGGATATAGCTCATGCTTGGCTGGTTTTCTTGGATTTTTCTAAATCTTGTTCCTTCATGTTCCTTGTCTTCTCCTCTTTCCTCTCTCTTCTTTATTTATCTTCTCGATATTATTGATCCTCTTGATCATGCGCCTTTTATTTGTGTGTCATATCTTCTCATTTTTCTCTATCCTACCTGTCTTCCCAATAGGTACCCCAGCATTTTATTGTTGATAGAGGAAGCCAGAAGAACATTATATTAGCAAAGTTCATCAAGCAGTTATATTTTATGACAACACCACACCCACATCCATACAACATTGGATGGCTTCGCCATGAACGAGATCTTTGTGTCAACTAGCAGTGTTGCATGTCATACGGCATCAAGCCCTTCAAGGATGAGGTATTGTGTGATGTTTCCCCACTAGAAGTTTGTGATGTTATTTTAGGCCAACCATATATGTGGAAGTGTCATGGTGTTTATGATTCTTAACCCTGTAGTCTCATTATTACTCTGGGGGGTCATCTCTACAGGATACCAGAGGTAGTTCTGACTACTGTCCCAACAAAACAGTGTCGCAAAGTAATCTCTCATACCGCAAAGTTTAACTTCTTCATAATCTGGTCAGAAGAGAAGGAAACTGCAACCTCGGACCAAGACCCTTATATCCAGCAGAAGCAGATCAACAAGATTGTAAAAGAACACCATTATATTCCTGATGCGCCTACAAGGGTGCCTCCACACTGCCCAGTCAAACCAATTCATAATAAATCCCTTCATGTTCTTCATGCTGCATCTTCACTTACATATTCCTCCCACACTCAAGAAAATCATGTTGCTATATTGGTTAAAGGGATCCAACCCATCCAACAACAGGTTCATATCAGCCTTCAACAAGCTAAGTAGGATAGCTTATTCAGCAAGGTAAGCAACTCACCAAGGTTCAGATTCATCAAAATCTTCCCCGGGGACTTGATGTAATGGATACCATTTCTTCCTAAGGGGGGGAGAATGATCCAGGAATAAATCGGTTTCCACCCACCTATTCCACTAGCTCAAAATAGGGATTTCCACCTTGGCAATTTTTCTACAAATTTTCGAGTCCTATACTTTTGGGGTCGTTTTGAGGCCCTAAACCGTGTTTTTTGGGCCCACCATAGTCACACTATAATATTTATCTGAATTTTGATAGAAAAATGTGTATTCCTCATATATACCTTTCCAATGAGCTATTATGCGCCCCAAATGGAGATCGTATGAAAAAGTTACACCCTTAGGAAGTTGACGTATCAACTACCCCCCATCGGGGCCCGCAAACCTTTTGGCATTTCATCTTCTAGGGTTAGGGTTTTGGATTTTATTTATGTTAAAAAGGCCTCTAGAGCCTCATTTTAATAATCATCATCTTCTTTCTAATGAGCATAGACATCACATATCTTCTAAGAGATAATCTGCCACCATTTTAGCGAGTTCATTCACTCTATATTTTTACAGTTTATGTACATTTATGTCATTAATAAAAAATTGTGCATTACAATATCTCTCTGTTTCTGCCAATATATCTATGTTATTTTCTTATTATATTTCTGCCTTCATTTCATTCTCAAAATAATCTGGATCACATGAATGCAAAATTGAATGTCTTTTGATAGAGTGCACAGATTTCAGTCAAACCAATGCCAGTAGATCTAAAGAAGCTATGTAATTTCATAATTGGGTTCATAATAGCCAATATGTGAAGTATACCAAAAGTTGTGATCATTTCAAATTTTCAGCCTCAAACCCTACCTTGAACAATTAAGTTATTTTTTGGTGGTTTTAAGATATTTTTCTTGGGTCAACGAGCTCCTAAATTTTTGAAATTTGTTTTAGAGACATGTTCCAATGTCTTTAAATAACACATTGATCTATCATTCAATGGGTAAAATTATGGTCGAGGAAGAATAAATGTAAGAATTGCAAGTGAAATCACATTGTTGGAAACCCCTGTAACCCCTATTGGTAACCCTTTGAGTAGTACTACATCAAACAATACTTTTATATGGAATCTCACTTCCAGGTACTCTTGGGTATAAAGGAATTTCCCTATGTATACCTGAAACCAGCTCTATATGAGTTAATCGATCATATTGTTGCTAAAGTACATCGATAACAGTGCTCGAGGAGATCACTCTCTAGTCCCTAAGTAGTCAAATATTACACATAAGGGCATAGTTGAGCCTCCTTAGTTAGTGCCTTGAGATATTGGACCAAGTATTATTGTTGGACCCCACATGTATATCATAAAGCTATAGCATCTGACACTCCCTTGTCCTCAGGACCCGATAAAAATTTTCATTGAGCTCACCCATGAAGGATTATTATAAACCACCTCATACTAAATCCCCAAAAATATGGCCACCCACTCTACTACTGGCATATAGGATCAATAGGATGCTCAATACACAAGTCTTAATTTCCAGCTTCAAGAAATTGAATGGACCATAAACAATTTGGATCAAAAGTAGGATAAGAAGTTGGATATCTTGATAAAAAAAATTGACTAGGAAGTTATCACCTATGACAACTCGAGGAATACTAGAAGAAGAACACTATATTGCACAACACATTGAGATACACCAAGAACAAACTTCTAACTTGAGACTATTTAGGTTCCCACAACCCTCTTCAATTTTGCACAACAATAGACCAATGGATAATAGCATATCATATCGTTATCATATGGTAGAACTAAACAATTTTGATGGTTATAACTCATCATGATAGGTCACCAAGATGGAACAATACTTTTCCCTCCAAGGAATTACAATGACATGATGAAACTTAGGGTGGGGGTCCTATATCTAGATCTAGAACAATGGAAATGGTGGGAATTGCATAAAAAAATAGTATGCATGCTACATTGATTGGAGTCAGTTTGTTAAAGCTATCCATGCACATTTCGAGAGAGATACTCACTATTTGGGGTAGCTTACCAAGTTACATTTAATAGGTTCAATCATAGACTTTGTGGAAGCCTTTGAGAAATTACCCATCCATACAAATAACTTAATAAATTATTTATATAAATAATGTTTCATTAGTGGCCATGGGGAGGATAATCAAGCACAAGTCAAAATGCAGCATCCTAATACATGGTTGGAAGTGAATCAAATATCATTAGAAGCAAAGATGGTGATCAATGCACAAATAAAAAAGTTATCCTTCATTCCCTACACTCATCCTCCCCGGGGTAATTTCCCAAGCATGACCCCTACTCATACCTTGAAAATAGAAAGGTAGTATCCAATGGAATGGAACATTGTGAAAGATATGTAATCTACTATAATTGTGATGAAAAATATGCTTCAATTCATCGATGTAAAGAACAAAAATTGTTCCAATTTGATATGACCACTCAATCCTTGATCGAATACATAACTATCGAAGAGATGAGAAATTTACAAGTTGAAGACACCAACACTCAAATTGAGGCAGATATTGAACCTTCATTTCCTCATGAAGAGCCACTCATCTCCCTACATGCATTATCGAGCATTTCGACTCCACAAACCTTGAAAATCATGGGAAACATCAAGCACCAGAAAGTCATAGTCCTAGGTATTAAAACTGATGTTCAATTTTTTTTGGTTGAATGTGTGTTTTGCCAACATAATAAGGGAGAGACAATCAAGACCCCGGGTCTCCTAGAACCATTAGCTCTACCAAGTCAACATTGGGAAGAGGTTTTAATGGATTTTATTACAGGTCTACCCAAGTTCAAAGGAAATAATTTCATCATGGTAGTAGTGGATAGACTCACAAAGTATGCCCATTTTTTCTCACTTTCTCGTCCTTTTAAAGCAATTACAGTAGCCACAGTATTCATGGAAACGGTTTAGTAGCTACATGGAATCCCTACGATCATTGTAAGTGACAGAGATCCAATTTTCATTGGAAAATTTTTGCCTAAATTATTTTATTGTTTGGGTACTCAATTGGCTAATAGCTCCTCTTACCATTCTCAATCTGATGGGAAAAATGAGATTGTGAATAAATTTCTAGAAGGGTATCTTTGTTTCGTTGCATTTGATAAACAAACACAATGGGTCAAGTGGTTTCCATTAGCATAATGGTGGTACAACAAATCCTTCCATACTTCATCAAAATCTCCATGTATATGGCACTTTATTGGTATCATCCCTCATCCATCATGTCACCCTTGAAAGGGAAAGTGAAGGTTCAAGTAGTGGAGGACCACATAGAGCACCAATAAGAGGTTATCAAACTATTGAAGGACAACTTGGTTACAACATAAAATAGGATGAAACAAAAAGTAGATCAACATCACAACGAAAGGGAATTTGAAGTGGGGGATTGGGTATTTCTAAGGATACAACCATACAAATAGATGTCCCTCAAGCAACAAAAGAATGAAAATAAATTATCACCCAGATATTATGGTCCCTATAATATTTTGCAAAGGATTGGAAGTATGGATTACAAATTGGAGTTACCTCCATCTTCACATGTACATATAGTCTCCCATGTTTCTTGATTAAAGAGGATAATCGGCGACAAGGTCCTAGTTCAAATTGGTTTACCAAAGATAAATGAAGAAGGGAAAATCATACTAGAACTAGAAACAATCCTTGAAACAAGGATTAAGTAGCTATGAAATCAATCAATTATTGAGTACCTCATCAAGTGGAAGAACCTACCAATAGAAGAAGCAACATGGGAATACGAGTTATTCATGTAGAAACATCTATAGCTAATCAAGTGTTGAGGGAAACACTTGTTTGAAGGCAAGGGGCATGTTAAGCCCCTAGACAAATCCCCATGTAAAATCCCTAGATATTGAGTTGTTGTATTTCTATTGTTATATTAGTATTGTCGGCTAGACCCTTTAATTGTAGTTGTACCCTTGGTCTCCTATATATATATCAAGGAGACCTAGTTTTTTATTCATCTCATCTTGTACATTTGTTCTATTGTAAAAGAAGGTTTCCCCCTCGAAGAGGATTATATTTCAATCTTACATCTATTTCTCAAGGCATGGAGTTACTTCTCTCTCTATTTTCAGGTTATTTTGGTGTTTTTGGTCTAACAATATTGTCTAGTTTTTCTTTTGAAGAAAACCAACATTTCCCTTATTGAGAAGCAATTTTTGAAGTTATCTTTCGAGATAGCTTCAATACTACAATATTATTTTACCGTTTCTTCATAATTTTCCATTTCCATTCATAAATTTTTGTATCTAATTTTTGTCCCAAAGACAATAGAGAGCCTAGATGCAACTCTCCCTTGACAACAGGTTTTTATTCTTTCTTCATTTATCTATAAGACAAGTTACAACTTCCTAATGTTTGGTTCCTCTCCTAGAGGTTTGGATCATGGCTTCCTTCCTTGGGTTCTAGAGGGATAACAATTATTTTCTCACTTCCATTTAGTTTAATCCTATCCTTCTCAAGACATATCATGGCTTTCATTATTCTTCCCCATGGTCCTCCCACCAAGCTTGCATGTGTAGTGCTTCCTTCCACTAGGTTGATAATTTCAAATTTGATTGTCATTGTTATCCACATGATGCTTGTCTCTATGCCTTTTAGAAATCAATCAAGTTCAATGAATCTCTGATCAACCAACTTTCAAAAAAAAATACACTACTAAGTGAGGCCTTCCCATATTTATGTAGGTGGATTTGAGTAGTATATTTTCTTATGACCCAAATTTGACTACAAATTGGGGAATAGAATACCCTTCTATTTCCAAGTCGACATGGGGATCATATTCATCTATTAACCGCTCTCATTTGTTTATATCATAGATTTTCTTTGTAATATTACTTGTAGTTTTCTTATTGTAATTATTGAAGATATTTAGTAGTTATATCAATCTTGACACAACTTCATCTTAATTTATCATTCCCAAAATCTCCTCAACCATGACATCTCTTTCCTTGTTTTGTTCAACTTGTTTTAGTTCATTTTTGTCTTTCTCTTCAACTATTCTTCTAAACATGTTTGTAGCTTCCTTCATAAATTCTTTTTGTTTTGTTGGGTTTAAATATTCACCTTTATTTCTCTTGCTAGGTTTGATTTGAGGTATTCTTTGTAAGAGAGCATCCTCTCCTGTCTTTGCTCCTAACCTTCTTACTACATTCATGTTACCATAATTTAACACCTCATGATTGGGTATATTCCAAAAAAGTTTCATGTTCCTTATATTTTCCAACATTGAAAGGAAATCCTCCATGGAGTGACCTCCCACTCTATAGTGGCTGAAAATTCTTAAGTCAATTCTATCTTTTAGAGGGTAATTGAGATTCAAATGGTCTCTTTTGGAAGAAAAAAAAAGCAATATTTTCTATAGTATCCACTTATTCCACCTCCTTGACTAGATTTTCCACCTATTTTGCCACCATGACCAACTCTTCCATTTGATATGTAGCCATACCCTTGTCATTATCCATGTTGGTACTAATCTGTCAACTATGTATGTTAAAATGTCTACTAATTCGATTGATTATTTCCGTTATTATAAGAGTTAGTTGTATTGTTTGGTCACTTACAC
>WSFP011359688.1:0-33467 GCA_009831015.1 Picea engelmannii
TTTGGCTCCTTGTCTTTGATATCATCCAGCAATGACTATTTTGAGAGACATTCATCGGTGTTGTGCTAGGGGATTTTGTGGAAATCGCACCATTTTCCAGTGTCCTTCTTTGTCTTCCCGTGACCCTTATTTTCCTATGGCTTGGACTGGTTTTTGGGAGACTGTTTGTCAAGTTTTTCTTTGTCATACTTTGGTTGTTGCGGATTTGCAGACCCGAACACTTGTTTGTTCTAGTGCTTAAATTTTTGCTCGAGTTTAACAACAGATCGATAAGAAACACCAAGTGATGAGATGTCCAGAAAATACATTTCAGTTTGGATGTATCTGTGTAGAGCCCCACGGTATTTCAAAACCAAATGTCGTTCAAAGTCTTTGATACCCATCTTGGTGCGCAAGGTATGGAAGGTATTCGTGAAATCTGGAACTACTTGGCCCCTCTCTTGCTGTAGTGTGGTCCATCTCATGTACTGGTCCTCATAGTTTCCAACAGGGTAATACTGTTCCTTTACCACATCCACAAAAAAATCCCAAGTGGGCTCGACCCCATATATTCTAGATTCCTTTGTGGAACGTTTCTCCCAGTAAGTTTCCCACCAATGTTTGACAAGGGGGAGAGCTTTAAGGAGTGTGAAGGTTATCTTTCCTCTATCAGAAAAATTGTGAACAGAGAAATAACCTTCTAGCATATTTAACCATTTTTCTAGGGATTCTGCATCTATCTGTCCTTCAAATACAATAATATCAAAATTAAATTGTACTTTGAAAGGCAAGGTGCCTCCAAATTTGTTGCTTGATGAAGATGCACCTGATGCTATCGGGAGGGGCTGAAGGATGTGGGAAAAATTCTCCATCATTTCATCCCTTTGTCGTGTGAGAGCTTGCTCAAGCAACAGACTGATAGGATCGTCTGCTTCGTAGTTTTTATTTTATTCCACCATTCGGGTTTTCTTGGGTGTGCGAGAGATATTTCCCTTAAGAGAGACAAGATCAAGATGAAAATTTATATACTCGGACCTCGTCGGAGACATGCACTGAAAAAACCCGATCAAGAACAGTCTGCTCTGATACCACTAATCCAGATTATTTTCGGCACAAAATGAGAGTGGAGATATAATAAAGAAATGCACAGAAATATCACAGATATTCAATAATGTAACAAAAATGTATCAGAGATGTAACCATAAACACAGATATATAGTAATACACGATTTCTATTAATGAAATAAATGTACAGAAACTGTAAAAATACATAGTGAAAGACTCGCTAGAATGGTGGCACCTTATCTCTAAGAAGAGATGTGACGGCTACTCGGATTCGCAAGAAAATGATTACAGTGAGGCTCTGAAGGAATTTTTTAGAATAAAAATGAATTCCAAAAACCCTAGACATCCAAAAACCTAACCCTAGGAGAAGAAGCGCCAAAAGTCATGTGGGCCTGTTTGGGTAAGTTAGTACATCAACTTCTTGGGGTCGTAACTTTTGCATACGATCTTCGTTTTAGGCGTATGATAACCTATTGGAAAGGTGTCGTTGAGGAGATTCATTTTGAGGGATCAATGATTCCATTAGGTATATTTGAGGAGATTGATCCTGAAAAACCTTCATTTAGGCCCTCAAAATGGCCCCGAAAGTTAAAAACTGCTAAAAATAGTAAATTGCCAAAATTGGCAGAAAATTGTTTTGGGCCAGTTGGAAAAGGTGGGTGGCCACCTATATCCACCTAGATCAATTCTCCCTCCTTAAAAATAAATGGTCTCCATTTCGTTGAGTGCCCGAGGGAGAGGGAAAAGAGTTTGTTGAATCTGCATCTTGGTGAGCTTCTTGCATTGCTGGAGACGTCGTGTTGCTCAGTTTGTGGAAGTTTCTCACGAACCTGTTTCTTGTGGGGTTGACTCTGTTCAACCAATCGGGCTATCTAATATGACTATGTGCAGAAGGAATCTTTTTGTTTTGATGCAATCTTGTTGACCTACTTCTGTTGGATAGGAGGTGCTTAGGTCGAGGCTGTAGTGGTTGCAGTATCCTTCTATTCCCCTTTTGTACAGATTGTGAAGAAGATGAATTGTGTAGTATGAGATACTACCTTGCGACACTTTTTAGGTGGAACAGTAGTCAGAACTACCTCTGGTATTCTCTAGAGATGACACCTCGGAGAAATAATGACACCGCAGGGCCAAGACTCATAAACAACATGGTGCTTCCACATATATGCTTGCCCAAGAGAACCTCACAGACATCCAGTGGGGAAAAATCACATAATACCTCATCCTTGAAGGGATGGATGTCGTATGATAATCGACACTGCTGGATGAAACGAAGATCTCGTCCTTGGCGAAGCCACCCGATGTTGTATGGCTACGGGTGTGGTGTTGTCGACAATCCCAATTGTTTGATGACCTCTGTTGAGATGAGGTTCTTCTGGCTTCTGCTATCAACAATAAAATGCAGCGGGGTCACCTTCACCCACATCTGTGAATGAAAAAGGCACTCCCCCTCTTCAGAATATGTTGGTTCTTCTGGTTGAATTGTTGTGGTCATGACAATAGCAATGGGGTCAACATCAATGATCTTTCCTTTATGAGTGTTTTCATAATCATATTCTGAATCAGGGTCCGGATCCTTGTCTTTGATCTTGGCCACCAATGAATTTTTTGAGCGACATTCATCAGTGTTGTGCGAGGGGATTTTGTAGAAATCACACCATTTTTCAGTGTCCTTTGTCTTCCTGTGACCCTTCTTTTCCTGTGGCTTGGACTAGTTTTTGGGAAACTGTTTTTTAGGGATGTTTTTGTCATACTTTGGTTGTTGTGGATTTGCATACCTGCACTCCCATTTGTTCTAGTACTTAAATTTCTTCTCGATTTTAACAACATATCGATAAGCAACACTAAGTGATGAGATGTCCAGAAAATACATTTCAGTTTGGATGTATATGTGTAGAGCCCCACGGTATTTCAAAACCAAATTTCGTTTGGAGTCTTTGATACGTAGCTTGGTGCGTAAGGTATGGAAGGTATTGGTGAACTCCAAAACTTCTTGGCCCCTCTCTTTCCGCAGTGTGGTCCATCTCATGTACTGGTCCTCATAGTTGCCAACAGGGTAATATTGTTCCTTTACCGCATCCAAATAAAATTCCCAAGTGGGCTCGGCCCCATATATTCCAGAATCCTTTGTGTAACATTGATCCCAATAATTTTCCCACCAATGTTTGACACATGGGAGAGCTTTAAGGAGTGCGAAGGTGATCTTTTCTCTATCAGAAAAATTGTGAACAAAGAAATAACCTTCTAGCAGATTTAACCATTTTTCTAGGGCTTTTGCATCTATCTGTCCTTCAAATACAAGAATATCAAAATTAAATTGTACTTTGAAAGGTGAGGTGCCTCCAAAGTGGCCGCTTCATGAAGATGCGCCTAATTTTATCAGAAGGCATTGAAGGATGTGGGAAAAATTCTCCATCATTTCATCCCTCTATCGTGTGAGAGCTTGCTCAAGCAACAGACTGATAGGATCGTCTTCTCCATCATTTTTCTTTTCTTTCACCATTGAGGGTTTCTTGTGTGTGCAAGAGAAATTTCCCTCAAGAGAGACAAGCTCGAGATTAAAATTTCTATACTCGGACCTCGTCAGGGACATGCACTGAAAAAAAATGAACAAGAACAACCTGCTCTGATACCACTGATCTGGATTATTTTCAACACGAAATGATAGCGGAGATATAATAAATAAATGAATAGAGATATCGCAGATATTCAATAATGTAACAAAAATGTATCAAATATGTAACCATAAACACATATATACAGTAATACATGATTTCTATTAATGAAATAAATATACAGAGATTGTAAAAATACAAAGTGAAAGACTCGCTAGAATGGTGGCAACTTATCTTTGAGAAGAGATGTGACAGCTACTCGCATTCGCAAGAACATGATTACAATGAGGCTCTAAAGGAATTTTTTACAATAAACAAGAATGCCAAAAACCCTAGACATCCAAAAACCTAACCCTAGGAGATGAAGCACCAAAAGTCATGTGGGCCTTGTTTCGGTAAGTTAGTACATCAACTTCCTGGGGTCGTAACTTTTGCATATGATCTTCGTTTTAGGCATATGTATGATAGCTCGTTGGAAAGGTATCATTGAGGAGATTCATTTTGGGGGCTCAATTATTCTTTTGGCTATCTTTGAGGAGCTCGATACCGAAAAACCTTCATTTAGGCCCTCAAAATGGCCCCAGAAGTTAAAAACTGCTAAAAATAGTAAATTGCCAAAATTGCCAGAAAACGGTTTTGGGCCAGTTAGAAAAGGTGGGTGGCCACCGATATCCACTTGGATAAATCCTCATCACTACAAAGGAAAAATTGATAAACACAAAAAATGCCAGACCATATGAGCTCCTCGGCGTGGGGATGGCGCTCTCGGATGCCAGCCTGGACAGAGGCAAATGAAATGAAAAGGAGTTGGCCGCCACCCTGAAGGAACTAGAACATTTGCACCACCTAGCTGAATACTATTAGAGAACCACTCAGACTGCGATATACCTAAGAAGTGAATTAAAAGAAGCTTACAACAAGTTCAAAAAAGAGAGTCACCTATTTACTGCGAAGATAGCCAAGCTCCAGGAAGACACTCTCATGGCACTCAAAATGTGCAAGGATATGGAGCAGTGGTATGAAAAGGTGCAACAAGTTGTAGATAGAATTGAATAAATTGATGCAGTGAAACAGGGAAGAGATAAAGAAGAACAAGACATCCAGATGTTGGGAAAAAGAAGTCTTGATCGTATGAAGTGATCAGTCAAGTATTGGGGTAAGATATCTCAGGAACCACACCGAGAAATTCAAGAGCAGTGGGCCAAATGTGAGAAACATTGGGGGAAAATTAACAGAGAAATGAAGGATATCAGACTCCCCGAGTTCAACACCTGCGACGACTTCATCGACTTGTGCGACATAGTCAAATCGTATACCAAGAAAGATTCATTATGGTCCAAAGAGCTAGCGAAGGTGAATGAGACATCGCCAGGACAAGTGAAAAAATTTATGGAACATCATATTAGAGCATAAACTATACTACAACAGTTAAACACCAGTCTGGTGAAGTACCAGGTGCATGCGGTCAAGGTCAGAGGAATTTACGCAGCTCTGATGGAACAACATAGATTTCCATGGCCCCAAACTTGCGAGGAGTTTTTTATCAGTTGATCGGAGTATGAGAAAAGTCACCCTTTCAAGTAATACCTTGAGTTGACTGTTAAATAAATTGTTAAAAGAGGACACCACATGGTGAGTTTTTTTTTTTTTTGTTTAAACTACACTTAGTCATTATTTTTAATTAATTTTACATTATAAATAAGAGCATCGATCAATTAGTTAGAGGTCGATGGTTGTTGCAAGATCTCTTTTTTTCTGGTTGTTAAGAATTATTTTGAAGCTGCCTTTAATTGAGAAGTCCTTTTGGACCAGAGACAAGTTATTTTCATCAAATGCATGTGATTGGATGTGGAGAAGAACTGTTTCCTATATCGTTTCATGAATGATGTTGTAATGAGTAAGAGCTATTTAATATATTGTCAAGTTATCTGGTGCAATATTTTGTTTTTCTTTACTTTAATGATGAAGATGAATCATGGTGTTATTATGTGATTAAGTAGGTGAATTATTTTTCTTTCCATTATCTTATCGCATATGTGTTTTATTTTTGGTAATTAGTTTCTCAGACAGTAATTGGATGTTCACATGGTTAATGTATTAGTACTAGGATTGTGGTATAAAATTGTCGTCAACATGCCTGAGAAGCGGGTTATCCCAAGGTCAACCTCTTCCCCAGTAATTAGAACTTAGTCTTGTTTTGTTTCCAAGTTGGCTTATACTGGCTTACATCTCATATCGGTCCCACCCAAGAGAAAATACAAAAAATATAGTCCAAACTGAAGGAAGAGCCTTCACAAGAAAACATAAATCCTATCGATAAATTGGTCGGATCGCAAGATCTGAAGAACCATTCCACTATTAAACATTAAAGAGTCTAATTAGGCCTTGGTGGCATGTTTGGTTCCTACTGTTGAATCAAGGTATTTAGGACCTATCAATAGAACTGGAGCTATAAGGAGGGCATGAGAATGAATGGTTGGATATATATTTTACATATTATTTCAAACAACCTATAGATTCAAAATAGCCCACGTGCATGGCTAGTCATTCCCAAGACAACCTACACACGTTGATTACTCCTGAAACGAGTAAATCACCCCACCCAAAGGAAGAATATTTTCACCCTGAAATACCTTATGCTCTTCCTCATGAGGAATTAAATCAATTTAGAAGAATCACAAGAGCATATGCCGGACAAATCAATGTGTTATCTCTAGCTTCGATACTTCCTCAAAGAAAAAAGATAAGTATACCAGTGGTCAATACTCCTAACGAAGTTTTTGTACAAATGGTAGAAGACTTAATATATTTCTCAATGACCGAAATCCAATATCTTCTTGATCTGATACTCGAAACGCTAGCCAACGACGTCTTTGAACCAGATGATTTTTCGGAAGAGGAGGAGTTTAAATCAGAGTCTGAAGACATGGAAGGAAACAATGACCATAATTAAGAAAGGGGGAACCCACCTCTAAAAAATCAACCCTGGTTGACCAGAGATGCTTTGGCCCTCCCGAGACCAGTCCATAACCTTCCCTGACATCTAGAGAATCTACTTCCTAAATTTTACCCCGAGACTTCAGGATTGCCTGAAGATCATATCAAGAAGTTCATACTAGCAATCAGACTTATGAATTTCCAACACGAAGACGTAGTATGCAGACTTTTCCCCTATCCATTTGAAAATTCATCTTCCACGCGGTATTTTAATCTTCCGATAGGATCTATCACTAGCTAGATGAAGTTCCAAAAATATTTTCTAGATAAATTTGCAAAAGAGACTACTATAGAAGCTCTGATGGCTGAGTTGTTCGTCACCACCATGAGTTCAAAAGAGAAGGTTAAATATTTCAATCAAAGATTCAAGATCGTCTTAAACAAATTCCATCCCAAATCCAAACCAACTCATGAGTTGCAAATCGAAGTATATGCTAATGTGCTCCCACCTTCTATTTCCATGCTTGTGAAGAGGGCTACCAAACGAACCTTAGCTAAGATTTTTGAAGAAACTAAAATGATAGAATTCCATATGAAAGGGTGTAAAGAAGGTCAGGTCTCTTTTGTTAAGAAATAAGTTCAACCTCCTCCCAGGAGAGGACTCCTCCTGACTAGACTGCTAAGGAAACAAGCATAATAGACTCCTGACAAGGGTAATGGAGAAATAGAATATCTACAACGCATGGTTAAGAAATTATCGAACGAGATCATAGACATGAAGAGAAACACAGGGGAAGGAAACCAAGGCCAAAGGCCCTATAAGCCTTTCTTTAAAAGGAACCCGATGTTCAAAGCCATTGAACCTCTCCTAGCTAACTTGACTATCGATCTAGGGAATGTCACATCTGATTCTTTCTGTACTTATCACCAAGAAAATCACTCTGAAAGAGACTACCCCCAATGGGTGCATGCCATGAATTTGATGGCCAACTGGTTTTTAGATGAGTATTCCCTAACTGAACAACCAAGAAGTTCGGTTATGAATGTTGTTGACCAGGAAGGGATTGACCCACCAGAAGATACATCCATGATGATGTGGGATCCTGGATTAATTATACCTTCCGACGACCTATTTCAGGTTCAAGAACCACCTGCAGAGATATCGGTTGTGCAAACTAGAATTAAAGGTCCTCCTGTCTCAAAGGATCCTACTACCACTCAAACGTCGGGGGA
Source organism: Picea engelmannii (assembly GCA_009831015.1). Lineage (NCBI taxonomy): Eukaryota > Viridiplantae > Streptophyta > Pinopsida > Pinales > Pinaceae > Picea > Picea engelmannii. The sequence goes on from WSFP011359688.1 coordinate 7,830, forward strand.
AAGGTCAACTCCCGATCAACCTCAAGCACCTTTTTCTCCTCGTAAGAACCCTATTAGCATCCATATGTGAGAATCGCCCAAGCTGGAGTACAACGTAGTTGAATATCTGAAGAAGTTAAAGGCTAATATAAGAGTTATGGATATATGCATGATTCCTCAATAGAAGGAATTTCTACTAGAAGCTTTGAACTCAGTAGAAAACCCTACGACTAGCAATGGTCAGGAAATAAATCTATCTCCCACAGATCTGGTGACTAAACCAACTGTAAACACCTGCTCGGAAGATAGGAAGGGAAAACCTTTTGTTCCATAGTTACTTTCAACGTTTGAAGTCTTCAACAGGAACCTACACAATTGTTTGGTCGATTCAGGAGCATCTTCCAATGTTATTCCCTTGTCTATTTGCAAAAACTTAAATGCCATCCCTCTCAAGAGAGATAAGCGTGTAATAAAACTAGACAGAACCCAATTTAAGGTCATGGGGGAATTCAAAGATGTAATGATTAGAATAGCGACTCATCTGAAGTTTGTACAGGTGATTGACATCATTGTAGTAGATATACCATAGGCCTATGGGTTATTACTGAGTCAAGATTGGTCTGAGAATTTAAATAGATAATTTAGTATAGACTGGGCACACCTTTGGTTACCATTGAAGGGATACAAAAATATGATCATAATCGATAGGGAAAGGTATCTTAAGCATACTGTCACTGATCTAGAAACCTTGAATGAACCCTCATCGACAGAGTTCCCCGTGCTAGGAAATTATTCCTATGACTCCTACTTCGATAAATTTTCCCCTCTCTTATCCTATGTCCCTCTCACCCAAAACTCTAAGATGGTTTTTCAAGATAAATTGCCAATACCGACAGAAGAAACCCTCTTCTACCAAGAACCTACGTTAGAAAGCTTGGAGCTAGGATTAGGGAAACAAGAAATTAACAAGGAGTGGGAATCCGACACACTTGCCCACAATGTTGGACCCTATATTTTGATGGATCTAAATCGCTGGAAGGATCAGGGGCAGGGTGCATCCTCATTGATCCAAAATGTAAACGTCATTTCCTATCCTGTCGACTAAAATTTGAATGCACCAATAACACCACCGAGTATGAATATCTAGTACAAGGGTTAAAGAAATCCATAGACTTAAATGTCAAATAATTGAAAGTTTTCGAAGACTCAGAGATTATCGTTAGACAATTAAGGAACACTATACATTGCAATTCCCCGCACCTAAATAATTATCAACAGGAAGTACATAGGTTAATAGATCATTTTGAAGCTTTCAATATCACCGCGATCCCTAGAGCAAAGAATATCCTTGTTGATTCCCTGGACATGACTACTTCAAGGATGTCACCTCTAGAAGATTATGAAGCCTCCCAATTCATTGTGGAACTACTCTACAAGCCATCGATGCCTAACAACATTTCTAATTGGAAATTCTTTGAAGGAGATGAACAGATCATAAACTTCCTGACTAACCAAGACAATTTCAAATATTTGGCCATCGACGATGAAGTATTCTGGGAGCAATCGACAGAAACTGATCCTTGGATAGGCCAACCTATTGACATATTGAAATCTCACACCATCCCTAAAGGGATATCTAATTTGGAAAATCTGTTTGACCTGAAAGAACGATTTAGGGGGCCTAAAAATGCAAAGACCAGTAGCTCTTGTCACTTGCATGAAACTATAAATCTCGGAACCATGGAAAACCCAAAGAATGTGAATCTCGGAAAGACTATATCTAAAGAGGAAATACAGTCTTATCTCAAACTCTTCAGACAATATCAACATGTCTTTGCATGGTCCTACCGAGATCTGAAAACTTAGGACACCCGTATCATTCAACACATTATACCATTAAAAACTAAGGTAAAACCCTTCCAAGAGAAGCTCTGAAAGTATCACCCATCCCTGGAACCTCTCATGTATCCAAAATTAAATAAACTTTTATATGCCAAGATCATCTTCCAGGTTAGGCATTCCGCGTGGGTAGTAAATATGGTTCTTGTTAGAAAAAAGTCTAGATAAATTCGCTTATGCGTATATTTTAGGAACCTCAACAAAGCTTCAGAAAAAGACAATTAGCCAGTCCCACCAATGTAGCAACTCCTACAAACTATGTTTGGCTCGGATATTTTCTCTCTACTGGATGGTTTCTCAAGTTACAACCATGTCCTGGTTTCAGAGGAAGATCGTTTGAAAACTACCTTCCGAACCAAGTGGGGAACCTTCGCTTATAAACACATGCATTTTGGGTTAATCAACGTAGGGGTGACCTTCCAAAGGGCCAAGGATGTAGAATTATGGGGACTAATCAACAAGTGTGTGGTAGTGTATCTGGACGATGTAACTATGTATTCAAAGAACAAAGAAGAGAACATCCAACACTTAACTCATGTTTTTGAAAGGTGTAGGAGATACGGTATATCCTTAAATCCCAAGAAAACTATTTTTGGTGTCGAGGAAGGTAAGCTACTAGGCCACATTATATCTCAAGCAGGCATTCACATAGACCCAGAAAGGATTAAGGCCATAGCTCAACTCTCGTTGCCTCACAACAAGAAAGTTATGTAGTCTTTTTTTGGGAAAATCAATTTCATGAGGAAATTCACTCCCGATTTCACGGAAACTATCAAACCCTTACAAAACATGATTCAAAAATATGTCGAATTTAAGTGGGATGATGAACGAAATGATTCTTTCAGCAATATTAAAACTTCTATATCCCAGGCCCCCGTGTTACGAAGTCCCGATTTCAATAGGGATTTCTTCCTGTATACTTTTTCCTCTGTGTTATTGGGTTAATTGTTAAGTGAAGACACAAATCAATCCCCCTATCTTCACTATGAAAATAGAAAAAAACAATACAATACACTACTCTTTCCTTAGATTTCAATTATCAAATGAGAAATGGATCTAGAACATACCTTTTAAATATCGAAGATCTGACTTCGCCAATGCAATCCAAACTCCGTCGCGAGGCTTATGGAGAAATATCTGCAAATAAACACAAGCCAATGAAGACAATAATAACAGAGTCTATTCAATATGAAACTATGTATATGATCAAGGAATCATGCAATATGGACAAATAACATTCATATAGGAAAGAAAAGTATATATGTATTAAAGAATGTGGAAGAAAGATACAACCAAATGCTTTGATGTTTTTAGGTTCCTTCCAACAGTTCCTTGCTTCCCACACAATTCTTGCTCCAAGTATTCTAAGACCATGGATCTGATAGCTACTCACAATCTATCTTGACAAAGAAAATCCCAAATCCACTCTAATCAGGCCAAATTTCCTATGTACAAAACTAAAACTCAAGCTCAAGCCAATGTAACTTTCTCCATAAGAGCTCCTCTCCTTTTATAAGTTGAAGAGGATAAGGTGAGGAGGTTAGGATGATCCCACTAAATCATGAAAGTGAGTAAGATCCAAATCATTTGGAGGTATCCTTACCATAGAATCTTCTCCTTCTATAAGCATCGAGAAGACACTCATTTTTCCCACATACAGGAATTTCCGCACCCTAGTTATAGAGCAACCTGCGAAAAATCCACAACCTAGCTATAGATAAAGGTGCGGAAATTAGGAATTTATGCACCCTCTGTATATTGAAACCTACAAAAATATTCCTTAATAGGGTTTTTACAAAGGAAAATACAAATTCTTCTCTCAGGGAAAGTTCTTTTCCCTTCTTTCTTTAGGAATTTAGGCTATTGACCCCTCTGAAGGCAACATATAGGTTTACATCATTAATGATCATAGGGATGATGGAAATAATTTGTAACACTTTGACTAGTCGTTAGCTATAGTATTGACTCATAAGGATGATGACAACAACGAGGCTCCAGTGTCTTTCATGAGCACTAATCTCCAAGGAGCCAAACTAAATTATCTTGTCTTGGATAAACAAGCTTATGCAGTTTATAAAGCAGTAAAACACTTCAGGTCTTACATCCTCAAGAACCACACCAAAGTAATCATTCATCGCCCCGTGATATGATCCTTATTCACTCAATATGAAATGGGGGAGAGAAGAGGGAACTAGATGGCAGTAGTTCAATAATTTGATCTAGATATAAAACCCGCCAAACTAGTTAAAGGGTAAGGATTATGCAAACTTGTAGTTGAAGCCCAGGACTGTAACAACCCTAGTAGAATATATACTTAGGGTTTATTAAGTAAAATATTTATTAGGTAATTAATTTTTCCTACCATGTTAATAACTAAACAAAGATTGATCTAATGATATTAATTAAGTATTTATTAATTAATTAAAGGTTCCAATTTTGATTGATTAATTAATTAATTAACTACCTATTACATTTAATAACATGAGTATTAAATTTAAAAGATTAATAAGTTATATTGTTTAAATTAAAAAGGTTACGTACATGGAAAGGGATAACATATTAATTATGAGAGGATAAAATAATAAAGGAAAGGATAAGGGGCATTAACTAGGAGTAGGTAAGGAAGTAAATGGGGGGAGAGGGCGGTGAAGGAGGCATATGAGCGGAGGAGGTTAGGAAGGAGGGGATCATTCGACGAGAGATTGGGATTGATTTTGGGGGGCTCTCTTGGATTGGCAGGGAGGAGAGTGGAGTTCTGTAGTCAGGAAGGTTCAGTACAGGCACCGGTTTGTTGGAGGTTTTGGGCACGGGGGCCAGGATATCCATATGATATCCTGGAGCTAGGAAGTTGTCCTAGTTCGCAGGGTGGAACAAGGTTTTGGGCAGTGTTTACATAGTTCAGCAGCGGTCAACAAGGCAAGCGGACAAACGAAGGGTTAGCATCAGACCCAAGTATTTAAAATTATGCATTTGTTTTTAACCTGTTATAAAATTTTATTATTCGTTGTTAAATTTACATGCGTATGTGTTAAAATAGAAAGGAATTATTGAATTGTCATAAATCTAGTAGAAGTTACTCTCTTGTTGTAGAATTACTGGATGTTAAATTAATACGGCCACTACAAGGACCAAGTAAATGAATACTCTAGGTGGGAGAATGAAATGGAATTATGGTGTGGCGAAGTTTCATACATTTCCCCAGGACATGATTCTTGGTATGGGAAGCTAACTTAACTCCTACACCATGGGAATTGCCCAGAAAATCTCAACCCTAGGGAAATGAGAGCTCTCAGGTTAAAGTCAACACAATATCGCCTCATAAATTTGGTACTCTTTCAAATTAATTATGATGGAGTACTGTTAAGATGTCTCGAACGTGAAGACGCAGACAAAGTTTTGAAGAAGCTCCATGATGGCCCTACCGATGGACACTTCACAGGAAACACCACCGCTCATAAGATACTGAAAGATGGCTATTATTGTCCCACCTTGTTCAAAGACACTCACATCTACACTAGAAACTGCAAAACTTGTCAAATAAGTGCCGGGAGAGAGAAGAGAGCAGCAGTCCCACTCTAACCAATGACTGTCTCTATGCCTTTTGAGCAATGGGGGTTGGATATCATAGGAGAAATTACACCCAGTTCTTCGAAACAACACAAGTATATACTTATTGCTACCGATTATTTCACGAAGTGGGTAGAGGCCATCCCTTTGACTCATGTAAATGAGAAGGTGGTGATCCAATTCATAGAACAACAACTGATCACAAGGTTTGGTGTCCCTTCTGCCCTAGGTTTTTACAATGCAACTTATTTTTCTTCCACTCTATTGACAAAGTTTTCTCTAGAAAAAGGAATCATAATTAGGTACTTTGCAAATTATAATCCATAGGGAAACGGGGTGGCAGAATCAACCAATAAGAACCTAGTGAGAATATTAAAAAAGACGGTTGCAGATAACCAAAGGAATTGGAATAATCTACTCCATAGCACTCTATGGGCTGATAGGTTCATACCCAATGAAGCTATAAGAAATTCCCCGTACTTTCTGGTTTATGGGCAGGAAACCATTCTCCCAAATGGGCTTTATCTTCCATCTCTTCAACTAGCCCAGGATTCCAGTGGGGAACCTTCATCAGTCATACAAAAAATAATTGATACTCTACTCATGCTAGAAGAAGAGAGAGAAAAGGATAATTTAAAATTTATATCTCACCAACAGATAGTGAAAATATGGTTTGATAAGCATTAGGCTAAAGAAAAAAATTTTGAAGTAGGAGAATTAGTCCTAAAATGGGACAGAGAAAATGAGCCAAAAGGGAAGCATTCTAAGTTTCAGAATCTGTGGCTTGGCCCTTTCCAGGTGGCTGAGATGATTGGGGCAGGAACTTATCGGTTACAAAATCTGAGGGGGGAACTTGATGCCCTCCCAGTAAATGGCCAAGTCCTCAAACAATATTTCCAATAATAATAATAAATAATAATAATAATAATAAATGAAATTTTTGTTTTTGTTTTGTATGAGTGTTTTCATGTTTGCGAAATACATTTTTGTTGTTTTCTTTTTCTTTCTGGATTTCTATGATTTTTAAATATTGTGTTCCACGAGACAATGGTTGACCTTGAATCATGCGACATAGCAAACTCTATTCCTAACTCATCGCTCACTTACAACGCACGAAGCATTGAGAGACTTGCAGTTTCTTTGAGGAGCCCTCCATCTAACCTATGCAAATGAACAACTTCGGAGAAATGTCAGAAGTGTCTTCTTAGTGGTTTGGTAAGACCTCAAGGGAAAGAATGAAAGTCGGAAAGGACTACATGAACCCCGAAGACAAAGCTAGCAAAGGATCCACCTTAACCATCTCACTTTGAAAAATAAACAAACATCATCCTCTCCCACTCTCTCATGGCATCATGTCGAAATAAAATTGATATTATCAAAAGAGTGAACAATAGGAGAGGGTATGCAGATATTTCCACCGGGGATATGGATGCTTTGTGGCAGTGGAGCAAGGTCTGTGATGTTGGGGTGACTCCGTCGGGGCTATGGACGCTCATTGGCAGTGGAGAAACACCGTAGCAATTGAGTAAGGGTAAATAAAGGCTTAATGCCAGTGAATACTTTACTAGATTTTTTCAAAAAGGGCATGATTCAGGGTTACATGAAACGAAGGAGGAATAAAGGTTAAAAACCCCATAGGAAGACCCAAAAGAATCAACCGAATAATTTTGAATGCAAGGGTAAAAGAGGCTCTGATTTAAAACCATTTAAGTTCTCCACCAGATTTTTCATCAACCGAGCCTTTAAGTAGGAACAAAGATTCTTCTTTCTCCCAGTAAGTCACCATTTGTTGAGCACTCAACACGCCCTAAAAAATCCTATGCCAAATTTTACTTTTTGGGTACCACCTGATTTTGCACTATCTAATTCAACCTTAGTATGAAGAATTTTGCATTTGATTATCATTTTGTTTCCATTTAAGTCTCTCAAATTTTGCTCGAGCACGCGAAAACCATTAAATTAAAAGACTAATATATAAATTAAAGAATTGACAATCAAAACTTTCCCCGACGTGCTGAAGGAATTCGACATCGAAAAGGATTAAGCGTAAAATAAAACGCTAGAGAGAATCAAAGTTGTCGAGTCCCAATATTCGTTGGTGTCAGAAGACGTGAGATTTATTTTGCGACAAGAATCACCCAAAATATCTTCGATGACCGATCCCTTCGACATCGACGAATGACTAAAAGAGTAAGTGCTCACGAAGAATGAAATGATATCACTGATCGTCGACTTCCGAAATGTTTTCGGCATCGGGGGTTTTTGAGTATGATAACCCATAAAGGAACTACACGATGGAACTATCTCTGAGAGACGATCCCCGATAACTTCCATCATCGAAGTTTTAGAAGGATAGCCCGTGAAGAACGTGATAAGTCAACCCTCGATCTCCGACCCTGATACCTTTCGGCCTCGACAATCCCAGGTTTATTTTAATGCACTTCTTTTGTTGAAAGACACGACTCCAAATGAGATATACGGTGAAACCACCTGTCCTTTGTTGCCATCTGTCGTTTCCCAAGTGATCAGACATATGATCTAGTTTTCCCTGGATTCGTTACTAGCTCATGAGACCCACGTCACACCCCGAACCAGTTTTACCATGTCATCATCATATGACGAAATTCATCGTCTTTGGAAATTTTTTCAGGAGGATACCGATGGAAACATGCATAAGGATATCGTCGATTCTCAATTTGCCCACTAAGAAAGCAACGCGATGGGACGTTTTAGCTCTAAGATACGCTAGATATGACACATTTAAAGGGTTAATTAATTCCATAATCTCGCATTAGTTGCTAATTCATGCATGAATCAAAAGGACCATTTGAACATGTCGTTACAGTGCATATCCCTCCATACCTCCGCCATCAACCCACGTAGAATTTATTTTCAGAGATTTGGAGGTAGATTGTTTTGAATTTCACCCATTACTCGTATTAACTAGTTGATACCCCTGGTAGGATCTCTCCCATTATATTATTTTGAGTCATTGTAAACAAGGTTATTCTATGCATGAAGGAGTTCAAAGCATCCAGAGGAGGGAGACGAGCAGTTCGAGGATAGCTTCCAAGGTCCAGTGAGTATTAAACAATAGTTTAGCAAGCATTACAGATATGTACCGGTCTATGGGTGTTTTATGCTTCATTTCATACATTGTTTTTCCAATGTTACTCTATACACTTTCCTAAAGGATCATTTTGGGTTGCAGTAATGATGCCTCCAAAGAAACCCACCACCAGGAAATATCCAAGAGAACCAAAGCTACAAGAACCAGAGGTGGGAGAAGGTTCCTCCCCAGTGGTTGCAAGACAATTGGAATTTGTTCTGAAGCTAGTGCTCGTCATCAAAACAACCACCAAGAAGGCTTTCAGTCAACCTCCGACCTTTGGAAACACAGAGGCAAACATTGAGACCAAGACAGTGTTCCTGCGCTGGGAAGAAATTTTCAAGAAAATCAAGCGAGAGGAATTCCCCAAATATACCCCACACATTGATCATGATACAAGAAGACTCGATGATGAAGTCCTCCCGAATGTCTGCAAGGCGTATCTGCACATGGTGGCGAGAAGGACTCTAGTATTCCCCTGCATCGAACTTCTGAAATGTCTTATTGATCACACTGACACAAAAATATGTTTGATTAACGACAACAGTGGAAGATGTGTTGGGGTTTTCCTCCCAGTTCAAGTGAAAAATTACTACAAGCTCAGAGAGCCAGACTAATGACTAAACACTGATTTTGTTGTAATATTCTATGAGAAAAATGACACCAGCAAGGTGATGGCGTCGTGGTGGAGAGAGGATAAAAAGTTCACCAATCTAACCTCCGGCTAGTAGCCGACTGCTAACCTGAGGGAGTCATACATATATCTGATGGCCCTCCTCTATTGATTACATGGGGAGAAATACTGCTCCAGGTTTTCAAACGCTTGGATGCCTGTAGCTTATATGGTAGCCATTTCCGAAATAGGTTTTAATTGGGGTGCCATCATTTCCAAACAGTGGAGCACTTGCATACGACAAGATCAAATGCCAAAAGAGGGAGAAACCCCATCCTTCTATATGGCTTCTTATCTATTGAGCGTCATTTGTGCCAGAAATGTCTTTTCCAGAATGAACATGAGCTGGCACACATCAGAGCTCCGAGTCCATGTGTATTTTGACATCTTGTGGGAGAACAGGTACAAGAAATCCTACTCTCTCATCTGCGATCAGTTTATCGCACATATTTAATTTTTTTTGTTCATGAAAGAGTTCCCAAGGCTATTAGATGCAATCAAAAATATTTTATCGAAAGTTGGCCACTGGTATTTGGATGAGCGCGATACCTACATCAGGGTTTTTGGCACCACCAGAGCACCTCATCTGCTTCCTATATATGTCCCCGATCGACTAATAGTAGGGGAAATCTGTTATCAGACCATCCTGCAAGGTTATAATGCTACTTTGGTAAAGGATAAGAAGCGAGCCTTCATACCCTATGGGTTTCATATTGGTTTCTACATGGTGAAGGATACCGCGCAGGCCAAGCAAGAAGGTTTAAGACAATTGGATTTCTGATTCCAGACTGGTCATTTTCGCAAGCACAACCCCAAGGGTCTGGTCCTGAAGCATGTGTCATAGGTGTTGGAGCCGCCTTTCTCTTAATACATGAAATGTTATGCTTAATCCAAAAAATATTGGTTTTCAAGACTTCGTCTATTTCGCATTTCTCCCCCCTAAGATCGCAGTATCCCTACGTGCGAAATGGAGAAAACCTTTCTAAGTTTAAATCACTATTACTAAAAGACTAAGCGTGGATTATCATCACTTATTACCTCATACCCTCGCTCTCGGGAGTTACGCATTGGACGTCTCTCGAGCCTCCGACTCATGAAGTCGCGAAGTGGTGTTAAAGTTACCCAAGTTAGTATCAAGGACAAGTCGCTTTAAACCCTAGTTAGTCACTATCGTGATTTTGTGACTCGACGATTGTTTCCCCAAAGGGAAGCACCTTCGTAGCCCTGATACATGAAGTCACGATTTCCTTTAATTTAAGCATGGATTGATTAAAAGGCTTAAGTCAAATCACTTCTAATCCGTTACCTCGCACCATCGCATTTTCGGGTTTTTAAGGTTCAGTGGCTAGGAGTGAAAACACCCAATGTGACGAGGGACAAAAAGGGGATTAACAACTAAGTACACCAATTTGAAAGTACTAAACCAGATTAATTAGCGCCTTAAACAAAATTTGACGCACGCGGTTTACGGATGAAATCTTGAATGATCCTACGATTTCCCATGTTACGACTCGTCAAACATTTATGGCATTTATTTGAATTGCAGTGAGGTGACAGATAGTAGGATCTAGTTTTTTATTCTAAATCTTTCTATTAAGTGATTAGACTGTTCTGTTGGCAAGGACACCAGGGGTTTAAATGACCAAGATAGAGAGTTTTTCCTTCATTATTTCAGTTTTCATTTCTATTTGCGTGCAGAGCCATTTTACCAGGATAATCGTTGTTTATGATTTTCAATTTTTGAGACAGGAGGTCCAGTTGCAGGTTTCTCTATCATGGCTCCATGAAATACGCCCAAGTCAGCCGCCAAGAGTTCATGTTAGGGTTCAAACATTGTTTCCGATACCTCACCCCAAAGTATTAATTCTGTCAAGACATGGTCATACGTTTCCAACATTCTGCAATCCGAGTCAGTAAACTGTTCAGATGATTCTAGTGACAACGAGAAGGATGACTTATCAACCAAATACAAAATCGTCACTCAAGCAGATATGCACAAAATAGCGGTGAGGCCCCAGCTTCTTCCCTATTGTGGTATGATCAAGTGGGCACTGGACCATGTGGACATCCTGACCAGGACGATTATCAACAAACAGAAGGTGATGATTGGGACTTTCAGGCCAGAACATGTGCAGGCAATGTATAAATTGTCATCCACACTGAACCTTACTCACAATGCCGAATTTCTAGAAGGTTTCAAGAAGAAGGAGTGCGAGCAGTATGCAAAAATTTTATCCGATCTGATCAAATATTAGGTCTCACAGCCCGCGAAATTCAGGGCTGACACTAACGTGATCTATTCAATCTCTTCCTTGGAGCCACAGTTCAAGTACATAGCGATGATGACCTACAGGTTGTATGGGAAGGAAGACACTACCCATTTTTTCCTCCCATGGGTGCCACTCATTAATACATTCGCTGAGGGTTTCTCCTTTGATTGGGCCAAATTGTTGTCCGACAGTCTGACCAATCGAATTACCGAATATCGAACATAGAGGGCAAGTAAGAAAGCAACTTCGTTCTTTATGTTTGCTTACATCATGGATGCCATCTGCTTCATGACACCCTTCCCACTAATGAACTGGAGCTGGGCTCCATCTAATACAGAGCCTATCCATGTCTACCACTCGAAGCTTTGGGAGGATAAAGCCAAAGAATACATCTAAAGATCTTCAACTAGGCAATGGTGCCATTGCATGTCGCCATCTTCATCCAACTACCGCCCAGGATTTCAGATAGCGTCATGACCAACTGAGTAACGTGGAAGATTGGTATATAGAGGAGAAGTTTTCATACATCAGGGTTTTTGGCACCTCTGTTCCTCCATATGCTCTACCACTTTTCTTGCCAGATAAGCTATTGTGTCACGAGATCGCTAGGCAGACTGTGCTCAGCAGAATAAGAAAAGAGCTCAAAGGAGTATCAAAAAAGGTATGGTCGTACTTCCCCATTCATATTGGTGCATATTCCTTGTTATATTTTTTCTATGTCAAAGCCAAGGCCACGGTTTTAGAGGAAATGAAGCTGGTAGATATTGAATTCAAAAAGCACGACCCTAGTAAGGTTGTGAGCAATCACCTGGCGATTTGCAGCCTGAAGAGATATGAACATGAGGATTCCCCTCATGATGAAATATTCCAGGGTGCGAGGTCCTACTCTAAAGTCCTAAGTCGGATTCAAGCCCTGCCACCCGGAGATATGGCCTATTTCCTGAAATTCCAGGAGCACCAACAGAGTTGTCTCCCCCAGATTTTACAGGGTGAAGCCCCAAAGCTTCCAGTTACATAGAAAATGGAAGCCAAAGGTGCAAAGGACTCGAGTCCTAAAAGGGAGAAGAACCAAGGGAAAACAGGGGAGGTTGGAACCTCATAGCAAGGAGCCAAAGTCCCCTACAAACAGGAAGGAAACCCCGAAAAGGGTACGCCAGGCAAGCAGGCCCAAGGTCAAGCAAAGATACCCTCGCAAGGATCGGGCAACTCACTATCGCTCATGTCAAACAAGTCGGTCACAGATGTTACCCCGAAACAACCATCCTAGGAAGTCGACAGTCCAATTGCTATTATCACACCCTTACAGTTCACAAAGGGGAATCCCGATGCAGGGTGGATTTTCAATGAAGAACTGACGCCCATTTCTGTAGAGGAGTTGCCTCCTAACGAATTTTTCTTTGATAAAAAAAAGGAAGGCCATGGTGAGGCAAGAATTATATCAAAAAGAGGGCTTAATGGCTAAAAAAATTTAAAATCATGATAGATGGGAAGGTCGTGAAAGAGGAAGAATTCACAGACGAGATAGAAGGAACACTAGGGGCTTATGCTACAGCCAATCAGTACTCAGTTGGAACTTTGAAGGCCCAGTTGAGACGAAAGAACCTCTTGATCAGTAAATTGTAAGTTAAAGTGGCTACTGTTGAAGCAAATGCCAAGGATGAGGTGAGCAAAATCCTCGAGCAAGCCTGAATAGCTGATCTGCAGGAGATTAAGAAACTTAGATCCGACCTTGAGTAGGTGTGCTAGTCGACACAAATTACCCAAACATAGGTAAGCCAGCAGGAGCAACAAATTATAGAATTACAATCAAAGTTGGATGTTGCTGAGAATTAGGTTTTAGACATTAAAATGTTCAGATCCCAAGCTGTCAAAATCTGACAGAAGGTATTAACGACTCAACAAGAATTTCTTGTAAAAGTAGGAACCATTCTAAACAACTTTCAGACGATAGATCAAGGGTTAGAAAGTATTTCTTTGAGGGAAAAAGAAGTCGGGGCAGCTCGGGTTGCTTTCCAAGATGTTGTTATAGCTACGACGAAGATAGAGATGGTCGGTAGCTCCAAATTATCCATCGAAGAACAAACTAGAGGGAATATCTTGCTGAAGGTCTTGGAGAAAAATATATCAGAAAGCAGGGGGAGAGCTAATGAAGTGATGAATTCTTGTGAGGAAACGTTCACCTTGATAAGTAAAAGTTTGATATACCTTGATAAGGAAAGCAGTGTCGTGATGCTAGGAAAAATCAATATAGCTAAACACCTGTTGGACATCCAATAAAATGTGGAGAAAGAGAAAGTGGAGATATCCCAGATAAGACAGGTTGATATGGCCCAAGTGGACAAATGGATAGTACAACCAAGTCTACAATTATGCTTTATCATCATAGAAGACCGGCAAGCAGGGAAAAGGTTGCCACAGTTGGTGAAGAGTTGTTACACCTTTGAGGCAAGCAACCAAGCAGAGCCTTCTAGGTTGATAGCCCAGTTGGTGGAGAGGTGTGTCATTTGCATCGAGCAGGCGAAGGGGCAGGTTTCTGGTGCTAAATAATGACAGATGCCAACCCATTCTATTTTTAGAGCCGAAAGGGCAGAGAAAGGAAGGCATTGCGCCCTTACGAGGGAAGACAAAGATGAGGAGATGAAATTCTCCAATTTTCCATTTGTAATTGACAGGTTTCTAGAATGATCAGAATTTTAGATGTTCATAAGTTTGCTTAAATAACAGGGAGATTTTAATAGAACAAGATTTTTGCCAATCGTAGATTGTAATAGAGAAATTTCTTTTGAGCCAAGATTAATACAAAGCGAATTGAAGACTCCATATTCCATCAAGATTGAGTTATGTGTTTTTCCTCTGTATTTCATGCTTCATGTCATTTTTTACATATATGTCTTTGATGAATGTTTTAGCTCCAATTTAGTATAACTTCTATTGTGGTAATCAGGTTCTAGGTATCTAGTTATTTATAGTTTTTCCTCTGTATCGTCTACTAACAGGTACAAGACCTATGAATTACTTAGATCTCTACATTATATGCTTTCATCAAGGTATTCCTGTCCTTTCTTCTTCTGCTATAGTGTGGGATTCCTCTGAAATTGATGCCCACATTGTCGACAACTCTATGTTTTCACACTCAATTTCAAGATTTTAAACTCAGTTACGGAAAACGACCTTCGAATTCATTAAACCCTTCGATTAGCTTCACTGAATTTTCCCTGTATAATCTAAAGTTGAGATAATCACTTTAAAACGTCAACCTTCTTTTAAAGCTCTGTTCTCCCCATGACTGTACCTTTCATAAGACAACCCAACATCAAACCCGGTCTATCGGATCAAACCAACATCGCTTTGAATATTTTTGATACCATACTTAAGACCACCACCACCTGGACAGAGCTCGAATGTTCATGGGCCACCATCGAGCAGGATATCAACATTCAAGAATATTTGGAACCTAGACAAAGACAACTCAGATATCATCCATAGCTTCATCCCCCGAAGTTGTTTCTTCCCCTTCCTTTTCTTTCACACATTTTAGATGCTTAGAATCTACATTTTATAGTGTTAAGTGTAGACTCAGGAACAACAATAGGTATCATCCTGCTGGCCATATGCCCATGACAGGTTTGAGGATGAGATCTTCACCGAAAATTCTCAAAGATGAGATGAGGTGGTGGCAAGGATGGCTGACCCTAAAGAAACCAGGTATAAGGAAATGAGTTGGGATAAGAAAGAAACAGTCTTGGAACAATCAGCTCAAGAAATCCTCAGGGCCAGCGAAGAAAGGATAGCACCCAAATCAGTCGAAGTGGTGGAAGATCCTCAAGAAGCCACCGAAACAAAAGATATTTCCCAAGTAACCCCGGTACAAGATAGGAATTTCTTTGAGGTTCAAGATGTGCAGGGGATGGGGGGACTCATGTATCAACAGGCCCAGTAGATAATGAAGCGGATGTGGGATAACCTGAACCTCATCAGATTGCCAAGGATTTCGACCGATAGCCTAGAATAAATCCCAGCGGGGCCAAGCGTCCATGATTTCATGAACCTTGATAACATCAACGGGTCATATGACCCTGAATCCACAATTCCACCAGCTCAATCACCGGTATGTGTGACAACTCAACCAGAGACAGGTCGAGTATCAGTAGAAACAAGCACGCCTAATCCTTTGAGAAAGTTTATAAATTTATATAGTGATGATGAAAGCCCAAAGGCATCTCGCGGGACCCTTGTGCATGTCTAAGAAGAAAAGGGACCTGGGAAGACTTTTTCTCCTACTCCCGAGGTCTAAAACCAGGAGATCCCATAGAAAGAAAAATAATCCGAAAGTGGCCTCGACACAAGGAGACCCGATATGTCGGAGACCTGAGAAGACAATTCAAAAGACAAGTCAGAACTGGACGAGCTAAGGGAAGGATCCCCGCTAAATGAAATCGATGATTCAACAGCCGATGAACAAGTAAGTATAGAGTCTTTTCCTGACACCTCTATTCCACTCGATACTTAGATCCCTGACAAGTGATAGGTAGAGGCTGGGCTTTCGAAGCACAACGAGAAAGTTCAAGAACCCGATCTTGAACAAGTATACACCACCGAAAATTTGGGAGACACACTCACATGGGGTGATCAGCCGATTCCCAAACCTATGGAAGAGGTAGCCGATATTTATGCGATATCCTACGATCGAAAGAGGAAGGCCATTGTCTAGAGAACCACAAAGAAAAGGAGGATCACATTGGATTTCTCCACCCTCATCACTACAAAGGAAACCTTGATAAACAAAGAAAATGACAGAACATATGAGCTCCTCGACGTGGGAATGGTGCTCTCAGATGCCACCCTAGACAAAGAAAAATGAGATGAAAAGGAGCTAGCCGCCACCCTGAATGAACTAGAACATTTGCACCACCTGGATGAATACTATTAGGGCACCACTCAGACCATGGTATACCTAAGAAGTGAATTCTAAGAAGCTTACAACAATTTCAAAACAGAGAGGCACATGTTTACTATGAAGATATATGAGCTCTAGGAAGAGACTCTCATGGCACTCGCAATGTGCAAGGATATGGAGCGATGGTATGAAAAGGTGAAGCAAGATATTGATAGAATTGAATACATTGATGTAGTGCATAGGGCAGAGACAAAGAAGAACACGACATCCAGATGTTGGGAAAAATCAGTCTTGATCATATGAAGCGATCAACCGAGTATTGGGATAAGATGTCTCAGGAACCACACCGAGAAATTAAAGAGCAGTGGGACAAATGCAAGAAACATTGGGGGGAAATTAACAAATCAATGAAGGATATCGGACTCCCCGAGTTCACCACCCCCAATGACTTCATCGACTTGTGCGACATAGTCAAATCGCATACCAAGCAAGATTCATTATGGCCCAAAGAGATAGAGAAGGTGACCAAAACATTGCCAGGACAAGTGCAATGATTTATGGAACATCCTATTAGAGTGCGGACTGTGCTACAATAGTTAAACAACGGTCTAGTGAAGTACCGAGTGCATGCGGTGGAGGTCAGAGGAATTTACGCTTATCTGATGGAACAACACATATTTCCATGGGCCCAAACTTGCGAGGAGTTGTTTATCAATTGGTCGGAGTATGAGAAAAGTCACCCTTTCACGTAATACCTTGAGTTGACTGTTAAAGAAACTGTTAGAAGAGGATGCCACATGGAAAGTTTTTTTTTGTTTAAACTACACTTTGTCGTCATTTTTAATTAATTTTACATTATAAATAAGAGCATCGACCAATTAGTTAGAGGTCAATGATTGTTGCAAGAACTCTTTCTTTCTGGTTGTTAAGAATTATTTTGAAGATGCCTTTAATTGAGAAGTCCTTATGGACCAGAGACAAGTTATTTTCATCAAATGCATGTGATTGGATGTGGAGAAGAACTATTTCCTATCTCGTTTCATGAATGATGTTGTAATGAGTAATATCTATTTAATCTATTGTCAAGTTATCTGGTGCAATATTTTGTTGTTCTTTACTTTAATGATGAAGATGAATCGGGGTGTTATTATGTGATGGATGATTAAGTAGGTGAATTATTTTTCTTGCCATTGTCTTATCGCATATGTTTTTTTCTTTCTGGTAATTAGTTTCTCAGACAGTAATTGGATGCTCACATGGTTAATGTATTAGTATTAGGCCTGTGGTATAAAATTGTCGTCTACATGCTTGAGGAGTGGGTTATCCCAAGTTCATCCTCTTCCCTAGTAGTTAGAACTTAGTCTTGTTTTGTTTCCAAGTTGGTTTATACCGACTTACATCTCATATTGGTCCCACCCAAGAGAAAATACAAAAAAGATAGTCCAAATTGAAGGAAGAACCTTCACAAGAAAACATAAATCCCATCGATAAATTGGTTGGATCGCAAGATCTGGAGAACCATTCCACTATTAAATGCTACAAAGTCTGATTGGCCCTCCGTGGTGGGTTTGGTTCCTACTGTTGAATCAAGGGATTTAGGACCCATCGACATAGTCTTTCCTTTATATTTGGGTAAAACCGTAATAAAATCCATTGAAACTTCTTCCCAATGTTAACTTGGTATAACTAATGGTTGTAGGATACCTAGCATCTTTATTGTCTCTCCCTTAATATGTTGGAAGACCACACATTCATACACAAAATTTTGAACATCAGTTTTAAGAACTTCCTAGAAAAATCCTTCTTGATCCTATGGTAAGTTTTCAAGAACCCTGAATGTCCTCCTATAAGAGAAGTGTTCAATTCCATAAGGACCTTCTATTTTAATTGGGAATTCTTACATAAATATACGTGATCATAATACCATAATAAATCATTATTCTATGAAAATTTATCTAATGCACTGGGGTCCTCTCATAGTTGTTGAATGATATTGCATACAAGTCACTTGGATAAAACATCAGGGTGGGTTACTTCTGAATATGGTCTTCTATTCATATAACTTCATGGTTATGAGGGATGGGGTCATTGTTCAACCTCATTACACACTTCACCATTGGATTCACCCTCTTCAAATCCTCTTAGGAAATTTCAAATTTGTTTCTCATAGACTATGGATTGAGACTGACCATTCGATTGAATGTTAAGATAGGATTTTCCAGTTGTTCCATCTCCAAGAGATTCAAACTGATGAGCACTTCATCTTTCATTGCCTAGTTTACTACAAGATTCGAGGATGGTTCCAATGCCTTTTCAGGGGGCTACCGATGCTTGGGATCTTCATTGGGTATCCTAACCAATGTTTCCTGGAATTATACATGTAGGAGGCCCTCCATATATTCTCTTCTATCCTCCAACCACATCCACACTTGGTACCAACGACCAACCAACAAAGCACTTCCTTTTTTACGGTGCTTCTGACTAGGGAAACCAAGCGACAATTAGATAGAGATGATCTCAAATCAATGAGGACATGAGGCATCTATATCTCAGTGAGACCCTAGAATCATGTTCATACCCAACCTCACATTAGCACACAATATATCTATTGGAGGAGATCTTCCATAACATAGTGACGAGGTCTTCCTTCCAGACAAAAACACAACACTCATTCTAGTTCTTTTCCTATTCATTTTTTCGGACAAACATATATTTTCAGATTTCTTCATTAGGCCTTGGATATTAGGAGAGATGGTTCTGACATACCAATATAGCCTTGTACCATCGACGCCATAGGCTTTATAACTAATTACCTTGTTGATCTCCACCCAGTACTGCCTCTCCATTTTTATAGTCAGCTTTCTAGGTTTTAGATAAGATCTCTATTCTATTTTGTATTCCTCGCTTCTTCTTTTTATAGTAGTTTCTTTAGTTCTCCTGTATTGTATATACATCATTGTACCTAACAGTACCATTGACCTACTTCATTCGGCATTTTTCTTATATTATCTTATCTTATCTATCCGTTCTGATTCCACCCAATCAGATTGTGAAATAGAAATAGCACATAATAAACCCTTTGTCCCTTCTACTTTCCTTGAAAGTGCATCTTCCATAATATTATATTTTCCTTTCTTTTAGATAATTTCAAATTCATAACCTAGCATCTTTGTAAATCATTTTTTTTTCTCTTCTGAAGATAATCGTTGCTCCAAGAATTAATTTAAACTATCATGGTATATTTTTACTTTGAAGTGTCTTACTATTAGGTAAGGGCGCCATGTCTTAACTTCATGTAGTATGGCCAACATTTGTTTTTCATGAATGGGTGTGAGTAAGTTTTTTACTTTATGTTGGTTTGTTTCAAAGGTAAGGGGTATTCCTTGTTGCATTAAAATTTCACCAATGTCATGGCCCGAGGCATTGCACTCCACAATAAATGTTTTTGTGAAGTCAGGTGTGGCTAGGACAAGAGTTGTACACATAGCCTCCTTAAGTTTTTCAAAATATTTGGGTTCTTCTTGAGTCCAATAAAATGATTCCTTGTTTAATAATGTTGTTAGAGGTGTCTCTATTTGACCATAGTTCTTGACAATCTTGTACTAATAGCTTGTCAATCCTAAAAACTCTCTAATTTTATTCAAAGTTTTGGGAATTGGTCATTCTCTCATAGCTTTAATTTTGTTAGGGTACACTTTTATACCTTCATGAGATACAATATGACCCAAATATTCCACTTATTGAACCCCAAAAGAACACTTGGAAGGATTTTCATAAAGTTGTTTCTCTTCCAAAAGTTGTAATACTCTGTCAACATGTTTTACATGCTCTTCCCATGATTTGTTGTAGATTGGTATGTCGTCAAAAAATATGAACACCAATTTTATATGGAAGGGTTTGAAATTAAAATTCATCGATCTTTGAAATTTTGAAGATGCATTAGTAAGTCCAAATGGCATAGTACAAAATTAATAATGACCTTCATGTGTTCTAAAGTCTGTTTTGGGAATGTCTTCTTGCCTCATCTTGATTTGATGATATCCCAAATGAAGATCCAACTTAGTAAATAATTTTTATCCATGAAATTCATCTAATAATTCATCAATGACACAAATGTGAAACTTATATTTTGTGGTCATTTTGCTGAGTTGTCTGTAATATGGACACATACGCCATGAACCATCATTCTTCTTAACCATCACTACTAATGAAGAGAAAGAACTTTGGATAGGCTGAATGATGCCATCCTCTAACATTTCTTGGATCATACGCTTGTTGGGATTGCATTTTGATTGTTTTGTTGTGATGGTTGAATCCTTTTTGCACCGATATTATATATATTATTGGCCATTTTGAAGGAGTTTTCGAAAGATTTTGTATAAATTCATCATGGATTTATAACAGGTATGTGCAATCAATGTTTTGCAATGGTTTTGAGTTAAATTCAGTCCTATTTGATGTTTATGAGGATATAATGTGTGATATGTGTCCAACAAGGAGAATTCACAGTCTGATCCTCCATCTGGCAGCTCATTTGACACTTCATCCAGCACCCCATCCGGTATGTGATCTTATACTCCATCTGGTACACGATCCAACACTTGGAGCGTAGGCGAGTTGGCGGTTAACACATTGGCGACCTGTGATGGGTGAATCCATGACCTGGGTTTTGTACCCCCTCATGGCCTCCATCTACAGAGCTCATGAAATCTCAGATTATGTGGTTATGCTAATCGTTGAGTGGCTCATCCAGTTTCTAGAAGCCAAAGCTGTTAGAGCACATTTAATGGAACTTGCCATTTTTAGAGGATGTTGACCCTTCCAATGTTCGACCTCTCGAACTGTAATTCAGAATAAATACCACCAGTAGTGGCCATACCAAAAGAAATTTTTTTAAGAAAACGTTTCATTGTGTAATTGAAACATATTTGCAAACGTATGTTCAGACTGTGTTTTTCTAAATTAATGACATAATCGTGTTGATTTGATCTTACGTTTCGTTGTTGAGGAGTAGCCATGACTTGCTGGGGGCCCCATCAGTGGTTTGGGTGATTCCTTAGATAGATAGATCGTTTGTTTCATTTGTGTATCTATAATTCACTTCATTTCTATGTTATATGTATTTTGTAGTTTTAAATACTGTGTTTGTTGTTTATAATTTAATTGTCTAATTTCTCTTTTGCAGGTTGCTTATAAGAGATAGGTATTTGTCATGCTATATCTCTTAGTTATTAACAATTGTCTTGCAAGCTACTAACTTACATGATGTGCTAGAGTTTGAAATTATTTTCTGCAAGTTAAAACAGAGTAGTATTTAGAACAAAGGATTAGTTTAGACAGAGTTTCTTTTGCAAGCTTCGATGGATAAATAATTGCAAGTTTTATTAGTTGATTTAATTCACAGTTCAGTTATGTGTTCATAGATCTATTTTGTTTATCAGTATTGTTTTAATATGCTCGGATAAAATTAGATTTTGGGTTATGTTTTTACAAGCATGTTAGTTTGAAATCTGAGTTTTAAAGATAGGATTAGCCCAGTTTAAATTCTAAAATCTCAGTTGTAGATGTGAATTGCAATTTTTATTAGAAGATTGAATTTGAATTAAGATTTTTAGTCATAAGTTTATAATCTTGTAAATTTACTTGAGTTAGCATAAGAGTGTGTTTAAATTAGTATAAGAGTCTTTTTAATCATCGATGATTGATGCATGAAAGTTAGAGATCACATGGATTTTCAGGATATTTAATGTTTCTTCTATGATGGAAAATATTTTGTTACATTGCTTTATTCACACTTTTCATTTCTCTATAGAAGTCAACATTGAATTAATCCCTCTTGAGATATCACTAATCATCATATGCCATCGTGATGTTATTAGGCACCGAAGACATAATCATCATCTTTGAATTTTCTGGTATTGCAAATTGAGAATAGTTTTGATTAATTTCTGAATACAGTCATGATGCTTTTTGATTAAGTAGGTTAAGATTTATCCTTTGCAAAATAGAAATGATTATGAGTTATGTTTTAAAAATAGAGTTTACTTGTTGAATAGTTTTGATAGCTTATTTGTTTGATTTCTTATTTGTTGAAAGATAAAAGATCAAAAGTAATTTGCTTGTTGTTTCTCATTAGGTTGAATAAATTAACTTGTTCAAAGTAGGGTTTGATTTGCTTCTTTAGGAATAATCCATAGATTCATTGTTTGAATATGCTTAGGGTAAATAGTTCAAGTTTATTAATAGGATTTGCTAATTGATAAAAAAGAAAGAGTCATTGCTTAAGTAGATGAACCCTTAGATAGATCATCTCCTTAGTTAAGCCATAATTCCATTAACTTTTCTTCCTTGGCATATATAGTACTAAAACTCTTAGTTTACTTACCTTGGGTTGAAAATTTAATTGAGGGATTTAGTGCATATAGAACACCCATCATTTTTTACGTCGTTTCCGGGGATTTGTCTTAAGGTAGGAAATAATTAGGGAGTAGATCATTTCTGAACCTTAGCATTATTCTGGTGGTGGGGGGACTTTAAGACGAGAGGTAAGAACCTATGCATATGTTATAGTAGGTTCCCCCAAACCCAATGTTAGTTTTTCTTTTTATTTAATTCCATGAAAGAACCTAGGGACTGAAAGGGCAGATACATTAAACCCAAACCAAACCTTTCGACCAAGGTTCCTTTTGACCTTTTTGGGGGAAGGAATAGTCCACTCATAAACTCTGCAAACCGATACCAGAAAGTAGGGGTTAGCTCAACCCAAAGAGATAAAGAAGTCTCTGAAGAGACCAAAACAGGGAGCATTATAGAACAAAAAATTGAAGCATCAATAATAGTGGGACAAGAGGAAAGACCACTCAAGCCTTCCATAGAACCAACCAACACAACCTTTGTTTTTTCACCACCATCAGGAGATCCTAATTTTGTAGACATCATTGACCCTGAATAGGTGAATACTCTGTTTGGAAGTTCAGCCAATATAATTGTTTCTCAAGTCGAAACAGAAACTTTGGCACCAATAGTTGCAACTGACTCGAGTAGAGTCCCAGACATCCAAGCAGTAGGAAGACCTTCCCATCAAAGGGGTAACTCTCCTAGAAAATAACCTTGGGATACCTTGTTATCTTCAATGATCAAACCATTTAGGTACTCTCTTTTTGGAAACAAAACCAGTAAGGATGATCAGGAAGATCACAACCATGTAAGACATGAGGAGGGAGAAGAAGTTGGAAACCAAACCGAAACCACCTTCAGGTTTCCAATTTTGGACACCACATAGAATGTCAATATGAAAATCATTCCACTCTTGGCACTGTCCACCTTTTTTTTGGACACACCTACCACACTTAGAGGGGGAGTGAATGAGTGTGGGGATATTTTTCCCAAAACTTCCCTCTTACACAAAATATTCTTAGTTAACATTCAACATTTATTCATTACCCATTGTTGTCATTTACCACCATCTAGATGAGACCATATATCAACAATATATCATCAACAAGTCATCACCACAAGGAACACAAAGAACATAAGATGTATGTACAATTTTTATTTTTATTATGGACAACAATCTGGGGGTTTATGACCTTCCAGATGATGTAGTCAGGTCCCTTTTCCTTCAAGGAATTTTGGAGAAATACTTAGAGATACTTAACCTGATGGCATCAGGTGACATCTCCCATAAACCATTTACCGAAATCTGTGAAATGTGTAGGAACTACTCGAGGAGTAGAGCTAAAACATGGAAGAGTGTTCGGGATCCTTATAGTAGAAACCTAAAAGAAATTAGTTTAGGTGGTATCACAATGGTAGAGATAAGGAACCTCTTAGAGAACTTAAAAATGGATATCTTAAGAACAATAGGTTCCCCGTTGGACACCCTAAATATTAAAAAGAAACAAGAGGAGGAAAATGCAGCAATGAGCATATTTTTTCCAATATGTAGGAGGAAGCATTCCTCAAGGGAATGCCCATTAGATAATATTTCAGTTTGTGTCTTCTGCACTGAGGACCACTCAACTAAAACGTTCCCATCATTTCCCGGTTTGTTATCAATCTACAAAAGTGGGGATCCTGGGGAGTCCTCTTATGCACCTAGGAGTCAACCTACATACTCGGATCTACAACCTCAAGTTCCACCCTATTATCAACAACCACAACAGTGGAACTCACTGAGTTGGAAAAAATGGTCTACAAAGTATCACCATCCTTGGCTTCAAGGATGGAGAGGAGGGAATAACCAAGGGAAACGTCAAGCTCCACCTATTCCTATTCCCAACCATCCTTACCCTCAGTTTACACCAAACATCCTGTAGCTTCTACCAGGTTTTGTTCCCCCACCTTTGCCTCTTATTCTACAACAACTACAACAATACCCGAATGCAATCTCCCCAAGACCGACATTACTACCGACACAACTAGTGCCCAATCCCAATAAAAAAACCCACTCAACCTCTTCATAGTGTTGATATGAAAGCACTTCCGATGTATCTTATTTCTCTTGTTCCATTGTAGGAGATTCAACTAAGGTCGGGAAAATTTCTGGAAAGGCAGAGTCCTTCAATAGTCCCCTGGGAAGAAGAAGAAGAGGAAACCCACAAACAACCCACATATGAAACTAGGTGGGAATATGTTATCATTACTAAGGACCAGGAACCCAAGCTTCCCCAAAATGAACCTTCACAAATTATGAAGGCCCCACCTTATCCAGAAATATTAGTGATCAAGAAACCTACCACTCGACCGAAATTTGACATATTGAATGAATTGAAGAATATTTGTGTCAAAATTCCCTTTCTACAAGCCATTAAGGATATTCCAATCTATAGTAAGGTGGTCAAAGAATTGTGTATTAAGAAGCCATGAAGGAATCATAAGGATCCTCCAATAATACATTTGATAGGAGGACTCTATGAGTACATATCAGAGCAGCCTAAGGTCACAAAATATGGGAACCCAAGGAACCCTGTAGTGACCATAATCATTAATGAGGTTTCCATCGGAAAAACTCTCATAGACCTAGGGGCAGCCATCAATGTTATGAATGTTACTACCTTGGAGGAAGTATAGTTAAAACCTCTTCTAAGACGTACCCCAACTATTTTGGAATTAGCAGATAAGACAAAGGTTATACCTGAAGGAATCTTGGATGATATCATAGTTACTTTAGCCTCATGGGAGTACCTAGTAGACTTTCTTGTCATACACTCAAAGGATCCTACTAAAGGACATCCCATTATTT